>WNWK01006754.1:0-101928 GCA_009830355.1 Cherax destructor | reverse complement strand
GAGAGCATGTATAGTTCCTTTATATAAAGGGAAGGGGGATAAAAGAGAGTGTAAAAATTATAGGGGAATAAATTTACTGAGTATACCAGGTAAAGTGTATGGCAGGGTTATTATTGAAAGAATTAGAGGTAAGACAGAAGTAGGATTGCAGATGAGCAAGGAGGCTTTAGAGTGGGTAGGGGATGTGTAGATCAAGTGTTTACAGTGAAGCATATATGTGAACAGTATTTAGAAAAAGGTAGAGAAGTTTTATTGCATTTATGGATTTAGAAAAGGCATATGATAGAGTGGATAGGGGAGCAATGTGGCAAATGTTGCAAGTGTATGGAATAGGTAGTAAGTTACTGAAGGCTGTAAAGAGTTTTTATGAGGATAGTGAGGCTCAGGTTAGGGTGTGTAGGAGAGAGGAGATTACTTCCCGGTAAAAGTAGGTCTTAGACAGGGATGTGTAATGTCACCATGGTTGTTTAATATATTTATAGATGGGGTTGTAAAAGGTAAATGCTAGGGTGTTGGGGAGAGGGTGGGATTAAATTATGGAGAATTAAATGAAAAATGGGAGTTGACACAGTTACTTTTTGCTGATGATACTGTGCTTATGGGAGATTCTAAAGAAAAGTTGCAAAGGTTAGTGGACGAGTTTGGGAGAGTGTGTAAAGGTAGAAAGTTAAAAGTGAACATAGATAAGAGTAAGGTGATGAGGGTATCTAACGATTTAAATAAAGAAAAATTGGATTTCACATTGGAGAGAGGGATTATGGAAGAAGTAAATGTTTTCTGATATTTGGGAGTTGATGTGTCAGCGGATGGTTTATGAAGGATGAGGTTAACCATAGAATTGATGAAGGAAAAAGGTGAGTGGTGCATTGAGGTATCTGTGGAGACAAAAAACGTTATCCATGGAGGCAAAGAAGGGAATGTACGAAAGTATAGTGGTACCAACACTCTTATATGGGTGTGAAGCATGGGTTGCAAATGCTGCAGCGAGGAGGAGGCTGGAGGCAGTTGAGATGTCCTGTCTAAGGGCAATGTGGGTGTAAATATTATGCAGAAAATTCGGAATGTGGAAATTAGGAGAAGGTGTGGAGTTACTAAAAGTATTTGTCAGAGGGCTGAAGAGGGGTTGTTGAGGTGGTTTGGTCATTTAGAGAGAATGGATCAAAGTAGAATGACTTGGAGAGCGTATAAATCTGTGGGGAAGGAAGGCGGGGTAGGGTCGTCCAAGAAAGGTTGGAGGGGAAGGGTAAAGGAGGTTTTGTGGGCGAGGGCTTGGACTTCCAGCAAGCATGTGTGAGCGTGTTAGATAGGAGTGAATGGAGACGAATGGTTTTGGGACATGACGATCTGTTGGAGTGTGAGCAGGGTAACATTTTGTGAAGGGATTCAGGAAACCAGTTAATTGATTTAGTTGGACTTGAGTCCTGGAAATGGGAAGTACAATGCCTGCACTTTAAAGGAGGGGTCTGAGATAGTGACAGCTGGGAGGGACTTTTCTCAGCTGTCGTATCTGAGCTCCTCTGCAAAGACAGTGATTATGTATGAGTGTGGTGAAAGTGTTGAATGATGATGAAAGTATTTTCTTTTGGGGATTTTCTTTCTTTTGGGTCACCCTGCCTCGGTGGGAGACGGCCGACTTGTTGAAAAAAAAAAAAAAATATATATATATATATATATATATATATATATATATATATATATATATATATATATATATATATATATACTGTGTTCTTTAATTCTCTTGTATCATTTGGGGTGACCAAAGGTCCCAGAACCGAAACGTTTCCTTACATCCAGAATGCAGTAGTGGTGGTACCAGTACCTGCTGTACCTGGTCTTGCAGGATACCAGTGTAAATGCAGTCAGTCATTAGAGTAGTCAAGAGAATGAAGAATATACACCAGACTTTGTTTTATTTATCATATATTCCCACTTTTGATACTTTGATATGCCTTTCATGAGTTTCGAGAATCTCACTACTCTCGGAGACCGGCCATGGGCCAGGCTCGTCTGGTGCTAGCCTGGTCAACCAGGCTGTCGCTGTTGGACCACCAAACTTATGTACAATTATTTACACTGTGTACAAAAGGTTTACTAATTACCAACATGTGAGTGGGCTGGAGAGAGGGAGTGTAAGTGTAAGAAATGTCACTGATACAGCTTTAGACACCGATACAGAGGACAGACTAGTATGCTGTTAACAACCTTGAAGCCCGTGAGGGTCTGAAGCTCTAGGACTACACCTACATGTAACTTAGCTTACCCTGGGACCTCCCTCCTCACCCTAAGTAGCAGTCCTCCAGCACACACTGTGTTCGAATGGTACACATCGTTCGAACAAGCCGTGATATTGTAGTTGTGGTGGTTTGGTCTGTACTTGTAGTGTATTGTTGTGGTGTGGTGATGTGTGTGATGGTGTGGATGTGATGTGTGTTGTGGGTCTGTAGTATGATATATAATGTATGGGTGTGATGATCTGGTGTGCGAATGTAATGTGTTATTGTGGTGTGTAGTTAAGTATGTTGGTGCGCACTACCCGGGGGCTGGTGAAGAGCTCCGTGTACCCGGGGGCTGGTGAAGAGCTCCGTGTACCCGGGGGCTGGTGAAGAGCTCCGTGTACCCGGGGGCTGGTGAAGAGCTCCGTGTACCCGGGGCTGGTGAAGAGCTCCGTGTACCCGGGGGCTGGTGAAGAGCTCCGTGTACCCGAGGGCTGGTGAAGAGCTCCGTATACCCGGGGGCTGGTGAAGAGCTCCGTGTACCCGGGGGCTGGTGAAGAGCTCCGTGTACCCGGGGGCTGGTGAAGAGCTCCGTGTACCCGGGGGCTGGTGAAGAGCTCCGTGTACCCGGGGGCTGGTGAAGAGCTCCGTGTACCCGGGGGCTGGTGAAGAGCTCCGTGTACCCGGGGCTGAAGGCTCCGTACGGGGCTGGTGAAGAGCTCCGTGTACCCGGGGGCTGGTGAAGAGCTCCGTGTACCCGGGGGCTGGTGAAGAGCTCCGTGTACCCGGGGGCTGGTGAAGAGCTCCGTGTACCCGGGGGCTGGTGAAGAGCTCCGTGTACCCAGCATTGTTCCTCCATCAGGTCTCATATCTTCTCTATCAGTATTAAACACTATCATCACCATTACCACGCTTATCTTATTGTTCTTCCTGTCTTCCCAATCTTCAGCTCTTCTGCTCAGAGAGTCTTCTCTATTCTCGAAATTGCCTGAGGGAATTGTACCCGAAGGTGGTGGTGTGGGCGGTGGGCATCAACCAGTGGGTTGTGGTTGTTGGTGATGGGTTGTGGTTGCTGGTGGTTGGTGTTCCTCAACCACCTGACATATGTACACTCGTTGTTGATGTTCACTACACTCATACTCGTGTAGTGTAGCATTTAAGGGGCTCTAGTGGTCTGGTGGCTAAAGCTCTCGCTTCACACGGCGAGGGCCTGGGTTCGATTCCCAGCCAGGGCAGAAATATTGGGCGTGTTTCTTTACACCTGTTGTCTATGTTCCCCATCAGTAAAATGGGTACCTGGGTGTTAGTCGATTGGTGTGAGTCGCATCCTAGGACACTGACCTAATCTGCCCGAAATGCTCAGCATAACAAGGGACTTTCTATATAGTAATATGTCACTGATGTCAGCTAGGACTGTATACCATGTACATGTACTTGTAGTAAATAAAGATATTATTATTATATTATTATTATTAATATTATATGTCCCACGCAGGCACCTCAACTCAGTTCATCAAGAAATCCTTTATATTTTAATTTCATTTGCGATGAACCTAGGGTGTTGTAGTCTTGAGGAAGCACTAAACCCATGGGGTGGTACAGCGCTTCGTGTATGGAAAGTAATCCACTTTTACCAGTGATGGTACCTCCATTTCCTTGGATCCAGAGCCCTTCACCGGCATCAGACAACACCCTTGAATGGAAATAACTAGAAAACATTAACTATAATATGGTGGATATATATATATATATATTATATAATATATATATATATATATATATATATATATATATATATAATCATAGGCAGTAGGCTGGTAGACAGCAACCGCCCAGGGAGGTACTACCGTCCTGCCAAGTGAGTGTAAAACGAAAACCTGTAATTATTTTACATAATGGTAGGATTGCTGGTGTTGTTGTTTTTTTGTCTCAAACATGCAAGATTTCAGGTACGTCTTGCTACATCTACTTACACTTAGGTCACACTACACATTCATGTACAAGCATATATATACACACACCTCTGGGTTTTCTTCTATTTTCTTACTTGTTATTGTTCTCCTTTATTTCCTCTTATCTCCATGGGGAAGTGGAACAGAATTCTTCCTCCGTAACCCATGCGTGTCGTAAGTAAGAGGCGACTAAAATGCCAGGAGCAAGGGGCTAGTAACCCCTTCTCCTGTATACATTACTACCACGGTGGGATACGTCCGGTTTGTTGAAAGAAGAATATATATATATATATATATATATATATATATATATATATATATATATATATATATATATATATATATATATATATATATATATACGAACACTAAAAGGTGAGAAATTAGGCTATTTGTGGTGCCAAGCTGCACTGACCCAGCTTGATTCTCTGTATGGTGAAAAATTCATCACTACACAATTCCATCACCACAACACACACTTCGTTCCATCATCACAATATACAGTTCCATCATCACAACATACAGTTCTATCACAACACACAGTAATATTATCACAGCATACAGTTCAATCATCACCACAACACACAGTTCCATCATCACCACAACACACAGTTCCATCATCACAATACACAGTTCCATCACAACACACAGTTCCATTATCACCACAACACACAGTTCCATCCAAATAACACACAGTTCCATTATCACCACAACACACAGTTCCATCACAACACACAGTTCCATCATCACCACAACACACAGTTCCATCATCACAATACACAGTTCCATCACAACACACAGTTCCATTATCACCACAACACACAGTTCCATCCAAATAACACACAGTTCCATCTTCATCACAACACACAGTTCCATCACCACAACACACAGTTCTACCATCATTACAACATAGTTCCATCATCATTACAACATAGTTCCATCATCGTCATCACAACACGCAGTTCCATCTTCATCACAACACATAGTTCCATCACCACAACACACAGTTCCATCATCACAACACACAGTTCTACCATCATTACAACATAGTTCCATCATCATTACAACATAGTTCCATCATCGTCATCACAACACGCAGTTCCATCTTCATCACAACACACGTTCCATCACCACAACACGCAGTTCCATCTTCATCACAACACACAGTTCCATCACCACAACACACAGTTCCATCATCATTACAACATAGTTCCATCATCATTACAACATAGTTCCATCATCGTCATCACAACACGCAGTTCCATCTTCATCACAACACACAGTTCCATCACCACAACACGCAGTTCCATCATCACAACACACAGTTCCATCACCACAACACAGTTCCATCATCACAACACACAGTTCCATCATCACAACACAGTTCCATCATCATTACAACATAGTTCCATCATTACAACATAGTTCCATCATCGTTTCACACAGCTCCATCATCACAACTCACAGTTCCATCATCACCACAACACACAGTTCCATCGTCACAACAAAACACAGTTCCATCATCACCACAACTCACAGTTCCATCATCACCACAAAACACAGTTCCATCGTCACAACAAAACACAGTTCCATCATCACCACAACACACAGTTCCATTATCACAACAAAACACAGTTCCATCATTACCACAAAACACAGTTCCATCGTCACAACAAAACACAGTTCCATCGTCACAACAAAACACAGTTCTATCGTCACAACAAAACACAGTTCCATCATCATCACAACACACAGTTCCATCGTCACAACAAAACACAGTTCCATCATCACAACACACAGTTCCATCATCACCACAACACACAGTTCCATCATCATCATAACACACAGTTCCATCATCATCACAACACACAGTTCCATCATCACCACAACACACAGTTCCATCATCACCACAACACACAGTTCAATCATGATCACAACACACAGTTCCATCATCATCACAACACACAGTTCCATCATCACCACAACACACAGTTCCATCATCACCACAACACACAGTTCCATCGTCACAACAAAACACAGTTCCATCATCACCACAACACACAGTTCCATCATCACAACACACAGTTCCATCGTCACAACAACACACAGTTCCATCATCACCACAACACACAGTTCCATCATCACCACAACACACAGTTCCATCATCACCACAACACAGTTCCATCACCACCACAACACAGTTCCATCACCACCACAACACAGTTCCATCATCACCACAACACACAGTTCCATCATCATCACAACACACAGTTCCATCATCATCACAACACACAGTTCCATCGTCACAACAAAACACAGTTCCATCATCACCACAAAACACAGTTCCATCATCATCACAACACACAGTTCCATCATCATCACAACACACAGTTCCATCATCACCACAACACACAGTTCCATCATCACCACAACACACAGTTCCATCGTCACAACAAAACACAGTTCCATCATCATCACAACACACAGTTCCATCATCATCACAACACACAGTTCCATCATCACCACAACACACAGTTCCATCGTCACAACAAAACACAGTTCCATCACCACAACACACAGTTCCATCATCACCACAACACACAGTTCCATCATCATCACAACACACAGTTCCATCATCACCACAACACACAGTTCCATCATCACCACAACACACAGTTCCATCATCACAACAAAACACAGTTCCATCATCATCACAAAACACAGTTCCATCATCACCACAACACACAGTTCCATCATCACCACAACACACAGTTCCATCATCACCACAACACACAGTTCCATCATCACCACAACACACAGTTCCATCATCACAACAAAACACAGTTCCATCATCACCACAACACACAGTTCCATCGTCACAACAAAACAGTTCCATCATCACCACAACACACAGTTCCATCATCACCACAACACACAGTTCCATCATAATCACAACACACAGTTCCATCGTCACAACAAAACACAGTTCCATCATCATCACAACACAACACACAGTTCCATCATCTCCACTACACACAGTTCCATCATCATCACAACACACAGTTCCATCATCACCACAACACACAGTTCCATTATCATCACAACACACAGTTCCATCATCACCACAACACACAGTTCCATCATCACCACAACACACAGTTCCATCGTCACAACAAAACACAGTTCCATCATCATCACAACACAACACACAGTTCCATCATCACAACAAAACACAGTTCCATCATCATCACAAAACACAGTTCCATCATCACAACAAAACACAGTTCCATCATCACCACAACACACAGTTCCGTCATTACCACAAAACACAGTTCCATCATCACAACAAAACACAGTTCCATCATCATCACAAAACACAGTTCCATCATCACCACAACACACAGTTCCATCGTCACAACAACACACACTTATATCATCATCACAAAACACAGTTCCATCATCATCACAACAAAACACAGTTCTATCATCATCACAACACAATATCAAATACTGACGAAGGTGAACCTTGAGACCTTAAAGTTGAGAGGTGAGAAGCAGGAGGTTGTCCCCAGGGACCCTTGGTCAAAACTGCCCTTCCTCACCACCTCCATGCCCACTCACCACTTCACCTCCATGCCCCTTCACCACCACCACTCCACCTCCAATCCCCTTCAGCACCACCACCACTCCATCTCCACGCTCCCTCACCACCACCACCACTCCATCTCCACGCCCCCTCACCACCACCACCACTCCACCTCCACGCCCCCTCACCACCACTACCACTCCACCTCCACGCCCCCTCACCACCACCACCACTCCACCTCCAGACCCCCTCACCACCACTACCACTCCACCTCCACGCTCCCTCACCACCACCATCACTCCACCTCCACGCTCCCTTACCACCCTGAATGCTTTCCTCGCCCTTACCTATTTGTTCTTACCTATACACTCAGTGGCCTTTGTATTCCCTGGAACGCAGGCGAGAAAGATACATGATAATATACACTTGGAAAGTTCTAGAGGGACTAGTCCCAAATTTGCATACGAAAATCACTCCCTACGAAAGCAAAAGACTGGGCAGGAGAAGCAACATCCCCCAATGAAAAAGCAGGGGCGCCACGAGTACGCTAAGAGAGAAAACAATAAGTGTCAGGGTCCAAGACTGTTCAACTGCCTCCCAGCATACATAAGGGGGATTACCAATAGACCCATGGCTGTCTTCAGGAAGGCGCTGGACAGGCACCTAAAGTCAGTACCTGATCAGTGTGGCTGCGGTTCGTACGTCGGTCTGCGTGCGGCCAACAGTAACGACTTGACTGATCAGACCCTGATCCACCAGGAGGCCTGGTCACAGACCGGGCCGCGGGGGCGTTGATCCCCGAAACCCTCTCCAAGTATACTCCAGGTAGGCCACTTTATTAGGTACATCCTTTTAGTACTGGGTAGGGCTTCCCCTGTGCCCCGAGAACAGCTTGAATTCTTTGTGGCATGGATTGAACAAGGTGCTGGAAACATTCTATAGAGATCTTGGTCCATGTTGACATGATAGCATGACACAGTTGCGCCAGACTTTCCCCGACTGAATTCATGCTGCGAGTCTCCCATTCCACTACATCCCAAAGATGCTCTGTTGGCTTGAGATCTGTTCATGTTCTGTTGTCGTGTTCGTGGAACCAGCCTGAGATGACGTGTGCTCTGTGACATGATGCATTATCCTGCTGGAAGTAACTATTAGAAGAATGGTAGACTGTGGACACAAATGGATGCACATGGTCAGCAACAATACTCAGGCAGGCTGTGGCATTTAAACGATGCTCAGCTGATATTGTGGGGCTTAATGGGTGCCAGAAAAAACATTCCCTATATTGCCATGCATGCTAGTGACTTTCTGTTTGCTTAACAATGTATTATTACATGTAAACTACAAATTGTATACTACTCAAAGAATTAAAAATTTTGAATTTTGAATTACACCACCACCAGTAGTCTGAACCTTTGCCACAAAGCAGGATAGACCCATAGATTTATGACATTTCCGCAAAATTTTGACCCTCCTATCTGCATGTAGTAGCAGAAATCGTGATTCGTTAGACCAGGCGACGTTTTTCCAGTCTTCATCTGTCCAGTTATGGTGAGCCTGTGCTCACTGTAACCTCGGTTTCCCGTTCTTAGTTGACAGGAATGGAACCCGGTGCGATCTACTGCTAACCCATCCACCTCAAGGTTCGATGTGTTGCACATTCAGAGATGCTCTTCTGCATACCGCTGTTTTAATGTGTGGTTATTTGAGTTACTATCATCTTATCAGCTTGAACCAGTCTGGCGATTCTCCTCTGACCTCTCTCATTAACAAGGTGTTTTCGCCAACATAACTGCCGCTCTCTGGATGTTTTGTTTTTCACACCTTTCTCTGTAAAGTCAAGAGACTGCGTGAAAATCACAGAAAAGCAGTTTCTCAGATACTCCAAGCACCCCGTCTGGCACCAACTACCATTCCACGGTTAAAGTCACTCAGATCACATTTTTCCCGATTCTGATGTTCGGTCTGAACAACAACTGAATCTGTTGACCATGTCTGCGTGCCTTTAGGTATTGAGGTGCTGCCACGTGATTGGTTGATTAGATATTTGCATTAAAGCAGGTGTACAGGTGTACCTAATACAGTGGCCACTGAGTGTATGTGGTTTTAGGGGTCGACTCTTAGCTCCTGGCTCCGTCTCTCAATTGCCACTTGCCATATTCACTCTATTATACTTATGGGCCCTGTCATATCTTTTCTTAAAACTATGCCTGGAGCCTGTCTCTACCACTTCCTTGTTATGTCATTTCACTTTCTGACCTTCCTGAAGCTGAAGAAGTACTTCCTGATATCCCTGACATAGTGTACCTGTTTCCCGCCTCTCAAGTCTACCTCTATATGTTCTATTAATCCCTCTTGAGTATTTTGAATTTTTTGTGTTCCCTGGTTCTTCTGGTCTTTAATATCATTAGGTTATTCAGTTGATGCGAAGCTCCGCCTGTATGTTTGACACTGCTCACCTCCAGGTGTCTCTGAGTGAGCTCCTCCATGTGTCTCTGAGTGAGCTCCTCCAGGTGTCTCTGAGTGAGCTCCTCCAGGTGTCTCTGAGTGAGCTCCTCCAGGTGTCTCTGAGTGAGCTCCTCCAGGTGTCTCTGAGTGAGCTCCTCCAGGTGTCTCTGAGTGAGCTCCTCCATGTGTCTCTGAGTGAGCTCCTCCAGGTGTCTCTGAGTGAGCTCCTCCAGGTGTCTCTGAGTGAGCTCCTCCAGGTGTCTCTGAGTGAGCTCCTCCATGTGTCTCTGAGTGAGCTCCTCCATGTGTCTCTGAGTGAGCTCCTCCATGTGTCTCTGAGTGAGCTCCTCCATGTGTCTCTGAGTGAGCTCCTCCATGTGTCTCTGAGTGAGCTCCTCCATGTGTCTCTTGAGTGAGCTCCTCCAGGTGTCTCTGAGTGAGCTCCTCCATGTGTCTCTGAGTGAGCTCCTCCATGTGTCTCTGAGTGAGCTCCTCCATGTGTCTCTGAGTGAGCTCCTCCAGTGTCTCTGAGTGAGCTCCTCCATGTGTCTCTGAGTGAGCTCCTCCATGTGTCTCTGAGTGAGCTCCTCCATGTGTCTCTGAGTGAGCTCCTCCAGGTGTCTCTGAGTGAGCTCCTCCAGTGTCTCTGAGTGAGCTCCTCCATGTGTCTCTGAGTGAGCTCCTCCAGTGTCTCTGAGTGAGCTCCTCCATGTGTCTCTGAGTGAGCTCCTCCATGTGTCTCTGAGTGAGCTCCTCCATGTGTCTCTGAGTGAGCTCCTCCAGGTGTATCTGAGTGAGCTCCTCCATGTGTCTCTGAGTGAGCTCCTCCATGTGTCTCTGAGTGAGCTCCTCCAGGTGTCTCTGAGTGAGCTCCTCCATGTGTCTCTGAGTGAGCTCCTCCATGTGTCTCTGAGTGAGCTCCTCCATGTGTCTCTGAGTGAGCTCCTCCATGTGTCTCTGAGTGAGCTCCTCCAGGTGTCTGAGTGAGCTCCTCCATGTGTATCTGAGTGAGCTCCTCCATGTGTCTCTGAGTGAGCTCCTCCATGTGTCTCTGAGTGAGCTCCTCCATGTGTTCTGAGTGAGCTCCTCCATGTGTCTCTGAGTGAGCTCCTCCATGTGTCTCTGAGTGAGCTCCTCCATGTGTCTCTGAGTGAGCTCCTCCATGTGTCTCTGAGTGAGCTCCTCCATGTGTCTCTGAGTGAGCTCCTCCATGTGTCTCTGAGTGAGCTCCTCCAGGTGTCTCTGAGTGAGCTCCTCCAGGTGTCTCTGAGTGAGCTCCTCCAGGTGTCTCTGAGTGAGCTCCTCCAGGTGTCTCTGAGTGAGCTCCTCCATGTGTCTCTGAGTGAGCTCCTCCATGTGTCTGAGTGAGCTCCTCCAGGTGTCTCTGAGTGAGCTCCTCCAGGCGTCTCTTAGTGAGCTCCTCCATGTGTCTCTGAGTGACCTCCTCCAGGTGTCTCTGAGTGACCTCCTCCAGGTGTCTTTTGAGTGACCTCCTCCAGGCGTCTCTTAGTGAGCTCCTCCATGTGTCTCTGAGTGAGCTCCTCCAGGCGTCTCTGAGTGAGCTCCTCCATGTGTCTCTGAGTGAGCTCCTCCAGGCGTCTCTGAGTGAGCTCCTCCAGGCGTCCCTGAGTGAGCTCTGCAGCCTGTGTCCACACAACCTTTACTCCATATCAGGTGTTTTTTGCTTCCCCAACCTTCATAATCTTGTATTTTCTGGGGGTGAATTCAAGTGGCCATTTATGTGACCAATGTTGCAGTTTGTGCAGATCCATTTATAGCGTTTCCTTTGTCCTTTTAAGTTTTTGTTCTCATTAGTTTTACATTATCAGTAAACAGGGATACATGTGACTTGATTCCGTCTAGTATGTCATCCACATACACAAGAGACAGTACTTGTCCTAGTTTCCGATCCTTGTGGAATCCCGCTTGTCACTTTTCGCATTCTGACTTCTCGGATAATCACTATTTCTTACTCTTAAGTACTCTTTTTATTCACAGAGTACATTTCCTTTTAGTTCTGCCTGCACCTCTCTCCTGTCTCACTTTGTCACAGAACTCCAACACGTTTGTAAAAAAGGATTCACTCTGTCTAAACCGGCGCTGGTTTGTGAAGCTCCTGTGTAAGTGTTCTACCTCTCTCCATTACCATCCATAGTATGTCACTGATTCTGCTCTCTAGTTCATCACTTCCCGTTTTTCTTTTTTTATTTTCTTAAATATAGAGACTACATCGTTGTTTTAGATTTCTGGCAACTGTTCTGTGTTCATTGACTTATTGTAGGTCTTAGCTGGTGGTTCACATAGTGATTCTTCTCCCTCTGGCAGAATTCCTGGTGACACCTGGTCAGGTCCCACTGCCTTGTGTGTATTGTGTTCAGTATCTGAGACTGTATCTTGCCCGTGGCTCTGTTGCTGACATTGTTTCTACTAAAAACAATCTTTAAATCGTTTGCAGGAGTCGAGTTGTAGCTCCTGGCCCCTCCTTCGCTGGTCTTTACTAAGTCCACACACTGTTTGTTCCGAGAGCTTTATTGTACTTCTTCTTAAAGCTATGTATGGATTCTGCTTCTGCTTCATCACTCTCCAGACTGTTCCACTTTCTGACAACTCTATGACTGAAGAAATACTTTCTAACATTCCTTTGGCTCATCTGAGTTTTCAGCTTCCAGTTGTGACCCCTAGTTGCTGAATCTCATCTCTAAAAAACTCTGTCCCTATCCACCTTTTCAATTTCTCTCGGTATTTTATATGTTGTTATCATGTCCCCTTTATCCTTCCTGTCCTCAAGTGTCGTCAGGTTGATTTCCTTTAACCTCTCCTCGTAGGACATGACCCTTAACTCCGAGACTAGTTTTGTTGCAAACCTTTGCACTTTCTCTAATTTCTTAACGTGCTTGGTGAGGTGTGGGTTCCATACTGGTGCTGCATATTCCAATATAGACTGACGTACAAAGTGTACAGTGTCTTGAATGACTCCTTAATCACGTGTCGAAACGCTATTCTTAGGTTTGCCAGGCACCCATATGCTGTAGCAGTTTAGATGATATGCACCTGAGATGTGCTCGGTATGATACTCACCCCAAGATCCTTTTTCCTTGAGTGAGGTTTGCTGTCTTTTTGTGTGTGTGTGTGTGTACTCACCTAATTGTACTCAGCCTAATTGTGGTTGCAGGGGTCGAGACTCAGCTCCTGGCCCCGCCTCTTCGCTGTCTGCTACTGGGTCTCTGCTCTCCCTGCTCCATGAGCTTTATCATACCTTGTCTTAAAACTATGTATGGTTCCTGCCTCCACTATATCTTTCTCTAGTCCATTCCACTTCCTGACTACTCTGTGGCTGAAGAAATGTTTCCTGACATCCCTTTGACTCATCTGAGTCTTCAGCTTCCAGTTGTGTCCCCTTGTTTCTGTGTTCCCTCTCTGAAACAACCTGTCACTATCTACCTTGTCAATTCCCCGCAGTATTTTGTATGTCGTTATCATGTCTCCTCTGACCCTTCTTTCCTCCAGTGTTGTTAGTCCTATTTCCCTCAACCTTTCTTCATAAGACAGACCCTGAGTTGTGGAACTAACCTTGTCGCAAACCTTTGCACTTTCTCTAGTTTCTTGACGTGCTTGACCAGGTGTGGGTTCCAGACTGGTGCTGCATACTCTAGTATGGGCCTGACGTATACGGTATACAGTGTCTTGAACGATTCCTTGTTAAGGTAACGGAACGCTAATCTTAGGTTTGCCAGTCGCCCATATGCTGCCGCGGTTATCTGGTTTATGTGTGCTTCCGGAGACGTGCTTGGTGTTATACTCACCCCAAGGTCTTTCTCCTTTGATGAGGTTTGTAGCCTTTGTCCACCTAGCCTGTACTCTGTCAGCGGTCTTCTTTGCCCTTCTCCGATCTTCATGACTTTGCATTTGGTGGGGTTAAATTCGAGAAGCCAGTTGCTAGACCAGATGTCAAGCTTGTCCAGGTCACTTTGAAGTCCTGCTTGGTCTTCATCCGATGTGATTCTCCTCATTAATTTCACATCATCTGCGAAAAGAGACACTTCTGAGTCTATCCCATCCGTCATGTCATTCACATATAGCAAGAATAGCACTGGTCCTAGGACTGACCCCTGCGGTACACCACTCGTCACAGGCGCCCACTGTGATACCTCATCACGCACCATGACCCGTTGTTGCCTCCTGTGAGGTATTCCCTGATCCATTCCAGTGCCCTTCCTGTTATACACGCTTGGTCTTCCATCTTTTTACTAATCTCATGTGAGGAACTGTGTCAAAGGCCTTCCTGCAGTCCAAGAAAATGCAGTCAACCCACCCTTCTCTCTCTTGCCTTACCTCTGTTACTTTATCATAGAACTCCAGGAGGTTTGTTACACAGGATTTGCCTTCCCTGAAACCGTGCTGTCTGGCGTTGATTAACCTGTTCTGCTCCAGATGCTCCACCATTCTTTTTTTGATGATTTTCTCCAAGACTTTGCACACTATACACGTAAGTGACACCGGTCTGTAGTTTAGTGCCTCTTTTCTGTCTCCTTTTTTAAAGATGGGGACTACGTTGGCCTTTTTCCATATCTCAGGTAGCTGCCCAGTTTCAAGGGATGTGTTGAAAATTTTGGTAAGTGGCACACTCAGAACCTCAGCTCCTTCCCGAAGGACCCATGGTGAGATATTGTCCGGACCCATTGCCTTTGAGGTATCAAGGTCACTGAGTAACTGCTTCACCTCCCCCCAGATGTGTGTATTCCTCCAGCACTCGATACATCCCTTGTTGGTGATGCACCCTGTCCTGTCTACCCAACTGCCTCCCTTCCTCCACTGTGAATACTTCCCTAAACCTCGAGTTGAGCTCCTCACATACCTCTTGATCATTACTTGTGAGTTCCCCATCTTCCCTCCTCAGCCTTATCACCTGATCCTTTACTGTTGTCTTCCTTCTGATGTGGCTGTACATCAGTTTCGGGTCAGACTTGACTTTCGATGCTATGTCGTTTTCGTACTGTTTCTGGGCCTCCCTCCATACCTGTGCATACTCGTTTCTAGCTCTTCGACTAATCTCCTTGTTTGCTTGGGTTCTTTGCCTTCTGTATCTTTTCCATTCTCTGGCACTCTGAGTCTTTGCCTCCCTACATCTTTGGGTAAACCAGGGGCTCTTTCTTGTCTTCCCATTTATTCTTTTTCCTTTGGGTATAAACCGTTCCTCCGCCTCCTTGCACTTTGTCGCTACGTGTGTGTGTGTGTGTGTGTGTGTGTGTGTGTGTGTGTGTGTGTGTGTGTGTGTGTGTATGTGTGTGTGTGTGTGTGTGTATGTGTGTGTGTGTGCGAGTGGGTGAGAAAATAGAATTTCTTGTTCCATAAAGGACAAAAAACTTTTAGTCCGAGCATCGTGGACTTTAAAAATTACTTCCTCCTCTCTTCTCTCTCTCGCTTATTCCCGTTCCTTATCTGTTTTCTCTTCCTCCAGTTACTATTCTTGCTCCTTTAGGTACTCCTCTTCCTCCTCCAGGTTTGCATGACGGTGCATGCTATTGCTACACGTGTACCCCCACCCTCTCCCTCCCCCTTCCTCCCCAGGAGGAAGGGGGAGGGGAAGAGGCGGAGCACCCCTCTGGGCACACGGTTGGTGTGCCCAGGGTGGGGTGCTCCAGGGGTGGAGAAAGGGGCGCTGCTCCCCCTCGTATTAATAACTGGCGCTAGTGGCCGCCACGTCCTGTGTAATCTGGTTTTAATATTTGTGTGACAAGTGGAACGTGTTGGTAATGGTGGCGATATTGCTGACTGTTGCTGACACCCAGCACCAGTGTAGCTGACTGTTGCTGACACCCAGCACCAGTGTAGCTGACTGTTGCTGACACCCAGCACCAGTGTAGCTGACTGTTGCTGACACCCAGCACCAGTGTAGCTGACTGTTGCTGACACCTAGCACCAGTGTAGCTGACTGTTGCTGACACCCAGCACCAGTGTAGCTGACTGTTGCTGACACCCAGCACCAGTGTAGCTGACTGTTGCTGACACCCAGCACCAGCGTGGCTGACTGTTGCTGACACCCAGCACCAGTGTAGCTGACTGTTGCTGACACCCAGCACCAGTGTAGCTGACTGTTGCTGACACCCAGCACCAGTGTAGCTGACTGTTGCTGACACCCAGCACCAGTGTAGCTGACTGTTGCTGACACCCAGCACCAGTGTAGCTGACTGTTGCTGACACCCAGCACCAGCGTGGCTGACTGTTGCTGACACCCAGCACCAGTGTGGCTGACTGTTGCTGACACCCAGCACCAGTGTAGCTGACTGTTGCTGACACCCAGCACCAGTGTAGCTGACTGTTGCTGACACCCAGCACCAGTGTAGCTGACTGTTGCTGACACCCAGCACCAGTGTAGCTGACTGTTGCTGACACCCAGCACCAGCGTGGCTGACTGTTGCTGACACCCAGCACCAGTGTGGCTGACTGTTGCTGACACCCAGCACCAGTGTGGCTGACTGTTGCTGACACCCAGCACCAGTGTGGCTGACTGTTGCTGACAGCCAGCATCAGTGTGGCTGACTGTTGCTGACAGCACCTGTTTGGTATATTACTCTCACCACTATAACAGCTGCTGCTCAATACTTCGTTAGTAGTTGTCTGAATTATCTTCCCTGCGAGTAGGTCTCAGACCAGGCCCCAGACCAGGCCCTAGACCAGGCCCCAGACCAGGCCCCAGACCAGGCCCTAGACCAGGCCCCAGATCTGGCCCCAGACCAGGCCCCAGACCAGGCCCCAGACCAGGCCCCAGACCAGGCCCCAGATCTGGCCTCAGACCATGACTCAGACCATGCCTAGGCTGGGAAGGATTAAGAAGCACACTCCTTCATCCCTGGCGTTTCTTCCTTATGGTTCAAGAAATTGGATCAACCTCTAAAGCGGTGTTCTGTAGCTGACAAAAAAAACATTAGTAATGGTAAAAACATTCAGTGTTTTCCACCATTTTATGCGGGAGAAAAGTTTTAAAATGGGTTAAAATTGAAGGCCTAGTCTAGGACCGAGACGGGGGGCGTTCACCCTCGGAACACACCCCAAGTAGACTCCAGGTCTAGCGTCTCTGTCCCTTTTTGTCTTTTTTCTTTTCCTCTCCCTGTTAGCTGGGGTTCTAGGATGAAGTGTTGGTCGAATTAAATACCGGAAACTGTTATGGAGGCGTTCTAAAACGAAATAATTAAAGAGGACCTAGGTCTGCCTATCTGCCGTCTGCTATGTTTAATGGGGGAGCGAGGGAGAGAGAGAGGTGGGGCCTCTGGGCTGACTCTTTGGTTCACGAAGAACGTGACGTCATGGCTAGCGAGGGAGCCTCACTATAAATCGTACTATCCTTATATATGTGCTACACAATTATTACACTGTTAACATCCCCACTCCACCTACCTTCCCATTTCATCCAGCAACCACCACTGCTTTCCCTTACTCCAGGTTCAGGTTTAGGTTCAGGTAAGTTTGCCAGGACTGGTTCTGGCTCCGGTCACCTCCATGTGGTGACCCAGCAGTGGCTCCCGAAGGAGTGTCAAAGTTTGTACATGTAGAATTGAATAGAATAGAATTTTTATTTCATTGCAAGTTTACATAGATATTTGTAGTTACAATCAAACTGAAGTGCAAGGAGAGCCACTGACATGCCATGGCATTAGGGGCAGCTTAATCTAATGGCTTATAGACTATGTACATAATATTAGAGAAATTGATTGAGTTTGTTTTATTTAAATATCAGATTGTTCAAATTACAATATGATGATATTACATTGTTCAAATTACAATTTGATGATATTACATTGTAACAAGTGTTTAGTAGGATGGTAATTAATAGTAAAAATTGAAATTATCTTAAGGAAAATAACATTGAGCATTTTTTAAAGTAATTTACAGTATGAGTATTTAGTTTAGGGTGAGTAGGTGGTTTTTGAGAAGAGTCTTAAAATGATTTTCAGACAAGGTTATTTTAGTATTTACTGGTAATGAATTCCAGATTCTGGGGCCCTTTATGTGCATGGAATTTTTACATAGGTTGGTATGGACACGGGGTATATCAAAAAGTGATCCGTGTCTTGTGTTGTGGTCATGGGTCCTATTAAAGTTGGTGAGGAGAATTTTGAACGGAGGGTTTATATTAGAGTGTAGAGTTCTATGTATGTAGTAGGCACAATAATAAGTGTGAATGTTCTTTATGGTGAGTAGTTTTAGTCTTTTGAATATTGGTGGAGTATGCTGTCTAGAGTGAAAATTTGTTATCATTCTGACTGCAGCCTTTTGCTGGGTTATGAGTGGTCTAAGGTGATTTAATGTTGTTGATTCCCATGCACAGATTCCATAGGTGAGATAAGGGTAGATAAGTGAATGATATAGAGCAAGGAGAGCTGATTGAGGCACATAGTAGTGTATCTTTGATAGTATGCCTATTGTCTTTGAGATTTTCTTGGAAATTTGTTGTACGTGTGTTTGGAATTTAAGGCTACTGTCAATGTGGATTCCTAGGAATTTTCCCTCTGTGAGTCTTGTGATGGGTGAACCATTGAGCGTTATGTTAAGTGGAACATTTGTGGCTCTGTTTCCAAACTGTATGAAGTAGGTCTTGTCAGTATTGAGAGTAATGTACCGTTTGCAGCCCTATGGTGAGGGCAGCCCTATGGCGAGGGCAGCCCTATGGCGAGGGCAGCCCTATGGCGAGGGCAGCCCTATGGCGAGGGCAGCCCTATGGCGAGGGCAGCCCTATGGCGGAGGCAGCCCTATGGCGGAGGCAGCTCTATGGCGGTGGCAGCCCTATGGCGGAGGCAGCCCTATGACGGGGGCAGCCCTATGGCGGGGTCACGATGATCCCTAACTCCGTATAACAACAGTACAGACATACACATGATAGTCATACAGAGAGCATCATGCTGTATGTTTCTGTTGACACATGATGCAGGCATGTGAACAACGACCCAGATCAAAGCCCCACTTCACCGCTGAGAGCTCCCATATATTTGCATCATAAATAAATGTATGAGGCAGCATGAGACGCACAAACACTTGCGTTGTTTATACAAACTGAATGCCAAGCACTGCCCATGTTCTGGTGGGTGGCATACCATGTTTTGATGGATAACAAGCCATATTCTGATGGATGGTAAGCTATGCCCAAGCTCTGGTGGTTGGTAAGCCATGCCCATACTGTGATGGGTGGTTTGTATTGTGATGGGTGACAAGCTTCTCCTATTCTATGATGGGTGGTAAGCCACGCCTATGCTCTGGTGGGTGGCATTCAAAATTCACTTGCCTTACCGAGGCCTGGTCACGGAGCGGGCCGCGGGGGCGTTGACCCCCGAAACTCCCTCCAGGTATACTTCAGGTATTACCTGTGGCAAAAGTCAAACCACGTGTGAACATTTCGTCACTGCCTCTATGCTGTTCCTGATCAAGGTGACCATGGTGATGGACTGGGTGCGTCTAGTAGGAAGCCTGGACCGAGACCCACCTGCGGGGAGGATGAATTAAGGAACTATAAACAGTTAGATAGTAAAAGTGGAGAATAAAACAATCCAGGCCTGGCTGTATAGCAAGAAGCATCGTCGGTGTCTGGTGTTTGGCCAGAGATGCTAGCAGTGTCCCCGAGCCCAGCCTGGGAAACCTTCCTCCCAACCTAAGTCTTCCAGGTAATTCCAGCTTACTACATATTCATAGTAAGAAAATAGAAAAGCGTGTCCTAGGTGAGAGGATTGGGAGGGGCAGAAGCAGCGTTTTGAACAAGCAGGGGCCGGGGAAGAATTGTTCAACGCTGCCTCCCAGATTTTTATGCAACCAACCAGCTAAGTAGTTTTAACCTGGAAGATTTAAGGTGGTACACGGGGTTTCCACTCGAGCATAACCGAGGGCACAAGCACCCTTGCTGGGTGCACTTGTTTTTTTCTTCTCTCATCTCTCTCCCATAGTGTGTATGTGTAAAATGAGACAGGTAGAGGTGTACCCATCAATGTAATCATAATCAACGAATTCCACATGCACTTTACATCTTGCGTCCAGGAAATTAACTTAAAATGTTTCTTAAGTTTCCTGTATCATAATTCACATGTTCTCGTCATAGAATAAGCTTACTTTGCAATAGCCACAAATTGCAGCGATAGATCACATAAAGGAATGCAGACAATAGCAGTTATGCAGGGCAGGAAGTAGCGAGGGCGAATGATGCTGTGGTCAGGGAAAACCACCACAAGAGCTCAATACTTTGTCATGTGACCCCTTCAGCGATTTTATTCTTTTTTTTTTTGGCTGTAACGAAGCAAGACGCAACTGCTGCGTATGGTGCTAGAGACGGTGGTGCTAGAGACGGTTGTGCCAAAGACGGTGGTGCTAGAGACGGTTGTGAAAAAGACGGTGGTGCTAGAGACGGTGGTGCTACAGACGGTGGTGCTAGAGGCGGTGGTGCTACAGACGGTGGTGCTACAGACGGTGGTGCTACAGACGGTGGTGCTACAGACGGTGGTGCTACAGACGGTGGTGCTACAGACATAAGAAGAAGAACATAAGAAAGAAGGAACACTGCAGCAGGCCTACTGGCCCATGCGAGGCAGGTCCAAATCTCCAACGGCTTAAGCCCCGACCCAGCCAGGTCAGGTTACATTCACTTAAGGAGGGAACACTGCATCTGACCTAGCACAGGCTAGTCAGGACCAACTCACACCCAACCGCACCCACTCATATAATTGTCTAGTTGACCACCTGGTCAGCCGACCACCTGGTCAGGTCACTTCCACTTAAGGAATTAGTACAGCTACTGACCTGGTAATACAAGCTAGTCAGGTCCAAATTCACACCCATCCACACCCACCCATGTATTTATCTAACCTATTTTTAAAACTACACAACGTCTTAGCATCTATGACGGTACTCGGGAGTTTGTTCCACTCATCCACAACTCTATTACCAAACCAGTGCTTTCCTATATCCTTCCTGAATCTGAACTTTTCCAACTTGAAACCATTGCTGCGAGTCCTGTCTTGGCTAGATATTTTCAGCACGCTATTTACATCCCCTTTATTTATTCCTGTTTTCCATTTATACACCTCAATCATATCCCCTAATTCTACGCCTTTCTAGAGAGTGCAGATTCAGGGCCCTCAGTCTATCCTCATAGGGAAGATTTCTGATACATGGGATCAACTTTGTCATCCTCCTTTGTACGTTTTCCAGTGCATTTATATCCATTCTGTAATACGGTGACCAGAACTGTGCAGCATAATCTAAATGAGGCCTAACCAAAGATATATAGAGTTGTAGAACAACCTGAGGACTTCTATTATTTATACTTCTTGATATGAAGCCAAGGATTCTGTTAGCTTTATTGCGAACACTTATGCACTGTTGTCTTGGCTTCAGATTACTACTAACCAGAACTCCTAAATCCTTCTCGCAATCACAAGTAATAAGATCTACATTATTCAGCTTATATGTGGCATGGTTATTGTCCTGCCCAACATTTAGAACTTTGCATTTGTTTACATTAAACTGCATCTGCCACTTCTCCGACCACTGCATCAGTCTATTCAAATCATCCTGGAGTGCTCTAATGTCCTCATTTGAATGAATTGGACGACCTATTTTGGTGTCATCAGCAAATTTACTTATGTTACTATTTATTCCTCATCTATGTCGTTTATGTAAATTGTAAACAACAGGGGCCCAAAACTGACCCCTGTGGAACACCGCTTGAGACGCGCCCCCATTCTGATTTCTCTCCATTTATGCAAACTCTCTGCCGCCTATTTGTCAACCATGCCTCTACCCAGGAAAAATTTCTCCTGCTATTCCGTGTGCCTTAAGTTTCCTCAGTAGCCTCTGATGTGGAACTTTATCGAAAGCCTTACTGAAGTCCATATACACAATATCATATTCATTACCATGATCTACCTCCTCAAACACCTTAGTGAAAAAAGTTAATAAATTCGTAAGGCAGGAACGCCCCTTAGTAAAACCGTGTTGAGATTCATTAATCAATTTATGCTTTTCAAGATGGCTACGAATTGCCTCGGCAATTATTGATTCCATAAATTTACCAACTATGGAGGTAAGGCTTATTGGTCTATAGTTCGAAGCTAAGGACCTGTCACCTGCCTTGTAAATAGGTATTACATTTGCCCTTTTCCACTTGTCTGGCACTATGCCAGTTTGTAGTGATATATTGAAAAGATTTGCCAAAGGTTTGCTAAGTTCCTCTTTACATTCCTTTAAAACTCTTGCAAACAGTTCATCAGGGCCTGGGGATTTGTTAGGTTTTAATTTCTCTATTTGTCTGAGGACCATGTCACTAGTTACCCCAATCGAGCATAGTCTATTATCTTCCAGTTCTACATAATTTATTATTTCTGGAATTCCGCTAGTATCTTCCTGAGTAAAAACTGAGAGGAAGTAAGTATTGAAAATTTCACACATATCCTTATCACTGTCCGTGATTTGTCCTGAGTTACTCTTAAGTGGGCCTATCTTGTCCCTAATCTTACTTCTGTATACCTGAAAGAACCCTTTTGGGTTAGTCTTCGAATCCCTTGCGACCTTAGCCTCATAATCCCTTTTTGCTTTTCTTATTCCTTTTTTATTTCTCTCTTTAATTGAAAATATTGATTTCTTATCTGTCCATCCCCTCTTTTGATACGCCTATATATGCCTCTCTTTTGACCAATGAGATGTTTTAATCTATTGTTCATCCATTTAGGATCATTTTTGTTAGATCTAATTTCCCTACTTGGAACAAAGGTTGTCTGGGCAGCTAGAACTACGCTCTGAAAAACGTCATATTGGCAACCAAAACCACCTACCTGACCCATAGTCAGGTCATCCCAATTAGCCCACCTAGGTAATTTCTCAGCCCCATGAAGTCGGCAACACGAAAGTCTGGAACAGAGACTTGATTGCAGTTACCTGGGTAATTCCATGATATATTAAAGCTAAGTGATTTGTGATCGCTTTCCCCAAGCTCTTCATTAACCTCAAGATTATTAATTAGTGATTCTTTGTTGGCAAGAACCAAATCAAGCAAGTTGCTACCTCTAGTTGGTTCTGTCACAAACTGTTTTAAAAAACAATCCTGAACCGTATCAAGAAAGTCACTAGACTCGAGATTACCTGTCTCATTGTTCCAATCAATTTGTCTAAAGTTAAAATCTCCCATTAACACAACATTTTCATATCTAGACGCCTTATGAATTTCGTCCCATAGCAGCTTACTGCACTCCCTATCCAGACTTGGGGGCCTGTAAATCACACCCAAAATTAATTTTTCACGACCATCGAGAAACTGTAGCCAAACAGATTCTGTGTCCGCTGTTTCTAATCTTATATCATGTCTAACACAACAATTTAAATTATCTCTGACATACATCGCCACTCCACCACCCTTCCTGTTGACCCTATCAGTGTGGAATAGTTTGTAACCCTGAATGTTGCACTCGGAAGGCATTTCTCTATCTTTCAGGTTGAACCAGGTCTCTGTTATAGCAATAATATCTATATTACCTGCACTTGCAAGTAATCTTAGCTCATCTATCTTATTTCTTAGACTCCTACTATTTGTATAGTAAACCTCAAGGGAGCTAGTCACTCGTTGCCCTCTACTATCTCTCTTTGTTTGTTGATCAATTGCTTTGCATTTACAAACTTTATTTTGAATATTGTTTTTAAACATATCCCTGAGGTATCCTGGTAATATCTGCTGTTTCAAGGCCTAATTCTACAGCCTGATTGTTTCCCACAAACACCCATACCTCTATAATCTATCAGTTTAAAGTCCTAGACAAGTCTCCAATGACCCCTCAATCGAATCGGCTAATGCAACCACTCCAGCCCCAGAGAGATGAACCCCATCCCTTGCATACATATCACGTTTGCCATAGAATTTGTCCCAGTTATCAATGAATGGAATTGCAAGTTCCTTGTAATACGTGTCTAGCCAGCAATTTATACCAATTGCCCTAGACATCCATTCATTGCCCACTCCCTTTCTAGGCAAAATGCTACATATGATTGGGATCCCTCCCTTAGACCTAACTACTTCTATGGCTGACTTATACTTATCTAGTAGCTCCTGTCTTCTGCCCTTCCCAATGTCATTACCACCAGCACTAAGACAGAGATAATAGGCTTGTTCCCATTACCTGACATAATATTATCCAACCTGCTGACTATGTCACCAACACGATCTCCTGGGAGGCACACCCTCTGTCTGACCTTCCTATCTCTGTTACAAAAAGCACGGTCCATATATCTTACCGGAGAGTCTCCCACAATCAGAATATTCTTACCTTGATTAGCAGGGGAGTCAGTGGTACCTTTAACCTCACTAACCACTGAAGTACACTCGTCCTGGAGAACAGAGAATCGATTTCCTACCTTCACATCTTCTCTATTAACCTTCTTTATCTTCCTTCTTCCTGAATTGTGAACCACTTGCCAGTTAAAGCGGCTGCCACTTTCACTGTTGGTAACCATTTCCTCCTTACCAGCTCCAACCATCTCACACTCACTCCCACACCCATCTAGGCGAAGCTTCAGCCTCCTATTTTCCTCCTGAAGAAGTAGAACCACCTCCTTCAACACTTCAACCTGAGATTCTAAAACACTGCAGCTAGCCATGTGCTCGGTATCACCCCACGCTAATTCCCAGACAGCTTAGGACAGGTATTACCACACGTGACCACTGACCTCAGCTAATCTCTATTTCAGTAGTATGTCTTCCATTTTATCAAATCATACCAAATAACAGCCATGAAAACCATCCGAGAAAAAACAGTCACTATTTTAAACCATAAACTAGATGTTTTTATGGTTTACCTCCATCTTACATTTTTTAACCCTTTCGGTGGCCATCATGTAGAACTGTCGTTGAGGCCAGGGTCCCCCTCACATAGTTCTGCATCATGAGCTCAGCTCACTCAGATAAGCTTTGAGTATAAAATTTTGGTTTAGATATGGGAGAATGGGTCTGCGTGGAGTGTGTGCACGGTATAAAAAAAATCCTGCCTCACATGGTTCATGAGAAAAGCAAAACTCTGACCTTGTGTTGAAAATAGCGAATTTGAGTCTTTTTCTAGAATGGTTTTATTAGCTGTTTCTTGGTATCATTTGATAGATTGGAAGGCATACTACTGATTTTGGATGGTTTCATGATTAAAAGTAACTTGAAATTAGGCTCAAAGTAGCAGAATTATTTGATTTTAAAAAAAATTTCTGAGGATGGGAAAGGCCTCCCTACACCCCCCAGTCTCTCTTATGAATTTTAATAGGTCTGATTCAATTATTGAAACACCATAAACCATGACCAATCATTCCTGGTTATATTTTATTATCCAGGAAATACAGTAAATCTTATATTTTGTGTGTGATTGTGAATTCAGAATGGAAGGCAAGTTTATTAATCATATCCCCATATCCCCAAGCCTCATCTAGGGATATGATTAATTAACAGAGGAAATGTTTTAGTGCCAGGAATGAAGAAATCACAGCCTGGTTGATCTGGCACCTGGTGAAGATACTTGTCCAATTTCCTCTTGAAGACTTCTACATATGTCTCAGCAGTGTTTTTGATATACAGTGGACCCTCTGTTTTCATTGAAAATTCTGTCCAGAATGCTGTTTGAGTGCTGTTACCGAACAAATTTGTTCCCATAAGGACAAATGTAAATTAGGTTAGTTGTTTCAGACCCCCAAAAATACACTTACAAAAGCTCTTACAAAAATACACTTACATAATTGTTCGAGTTTGGAGGTGAACGAAAACCGAGGGTCCACTGTATTCTGATAAGGTGTTGAATAGTCTGGGGCCACAGACATGATGCAGTGTTTCTTTATTGTGCCCATGGTACCCCTGCTTTTCACTGGGCTTATTTTGCACTTCTTTCTCCCATACGTTGTTATGGCAGTGTGCAGATTTGGGACAAGACCCTCAAGTACTTTTCAGGCAAAAAAAAAAAATTATCATGTATCTCTCTCCTCCACTCCATTGAGTACATATTTAAGACTTTAAGGCGTTCCCAGTAATTTAAATGCTTTATAGGCTCTGTGCAGGCCATAAACAATCTCTGTATCTGTTCCAGCTGTGATACGTCTCCTGCCTTGAATGGGGCCATCAACACTGAGCAACATTACAAATGAGAAAGCCCAAGCGATTTGAAAGATGTCACCATTGGCATTATTTCCCTAGTTTTGAAAGTTCTCACTATCCACCCTGTCGTCTTCCTAGACATCATGACATTAGTCTTATTGTGTTTTTTGTAAAATAAGGTCAGCTGACATAATTACTCTCAGGTCTTTCATGTTCTTTTGTTCTGCTTGATAATCCTCTTGAGTTTTGTATAAGTTCTTCATTCTTTCCATGAAGAACTCATTATTTCCATCCCTAAGCAGCTGAACTTATTACCATTGAATGTCATGTTCTCCACTGCTCACTGGAAAACCTTGCTGGTATCATCTTGCAATTTTTCCGTGTCTTCTACCTAGGTTACTCATTATTAGTGTCATCTGCAAATGATGATACAAAACTGTGATGGGTATTTTTATCTGTCTGCTATGAGAATAAGAAACAGCAGAGGTGCCAGGACATTTCCTTGGGATACTGAGCTTTTCACATCAACATATTCATGTTTTTAAGCAGTTTGGTAACACTTTTTTTTTGTACCATCTTCTATGCTCTCTACCTATATTTGATCTTCTAGATTTCCTCAGTGGTACTTATTTAATACAGACCTTGTATGCTTCTTTGTTCAGCTTTTCAGGCACTGGTGAGGTTTTGGGTGCTCATATTGGATAAGTTTATATTGCATATAGAAAAGGACAAATTTGGCAATAAAGAGTTGTGGATGAGCATTGCAAACTGTCAAGTTATGTCACTAGGCAGCTTTAAAAATGGGCAATTTTTAAAGGGATGGCTGTGATAGGATCTCCTTAGCATGGGCCAATAGACATACTGTGGTGCTCCTTCATTCTTTTTCTTGGAATTCATTTACTGTGACTATTTTCAGGCTGAAAGTCCAAGAAAACAGAAAAGAGGCTTAATACTTAATGGTGATGAAGATTCTGGTTCGGATTCAGATGACAAACCTTTAGCTACTATTAAGGAAGAATTGTCTACAGGTAGCCCTAGAAAGGTAAGTTTCTCTATACCTTTTTTATTTTTATTCTTTGAATCTACTGGAGTACATTTTCATATTTGTTAAGAATAAAGAAAGTCACGTTTCTTTATTCTCGCACTACCTATCTAGTATACGTAATGTGTTTCATTGGCAGCTTGTTCCATCTGCTAACATTCCATCCTAGAATGGGTGGCCTCGTGTAGAATCTTTTCTCATCATTTCATATTCCTTAGTGTCAAAACACTTAAGAGTGCTTAAAGTATTTGTCAGAGAACCCCACATGCTGGTTAGCTATCACACCAGTTAAGTGATCTTTACCTGAGTGCACTGACAAAGTGTGGAAAGATTGTGGTTTGCCTTAATCAGCATACATAAGTGAGAAATGAGAAATTAATGTATTAATTGAAAGAGCATTGTGGATGTTGGAAATATTAGCACTTGAGTGTACTTTAAAGAACTGAAATATGTATTGGAGAAAAGGTTCCCATTTTACTGCTGAAGTAATTCAGCTGTAGAATGGGTCTATTTCTAGCTGAAAGAGCACTATAGCAACCAACCAAAAAAAAAAAAATGTGTGCTCCTTTTACATTTAAGGTGAAGCAGTCTAGCAGAGCTCCTTCATTCCTCGTACTTCCACTTTTCTAGGCTGATCATAATTCAACATTGCCAATGACTGTAAGTCCCTGATGAATGGTGGATATGATCAATACAGGAGGAAGTTCAGTTAGGTAAAATGATATCCACTGGCTGTGAATCCCTTCCTTGTGAGGGGTGGACACGTCCAGTTCAAATAACTTCTGGGGTGATGCATAATGTTCACTATATATCAGCATTATTGCCAGTTTCCTCACCTACGAAGTTAATTATTAATTAATATATTACAACCCTTGTTCATATGTATAGTGGTCCCTTGAGTTATGATCATTTTGAGTTACAATTTACCCTCATAAAGGAATTTAGTTTTGAGTTACAATGGAAAATTTGAGATTCAGTATGTATACAATGGTCATCATGTGTGGGCGGCCTTCAGCCAACTAGCAATATGGTAGCCTGTCTCTTGGACAGTGTTCTGAGCTAATAGGAGTGACAGTGGGGGTGGCTTAGCAGCCAGTTAGCGATGGGAATGAATGCGTATATGGTAGCATCTCAGCCAATAGTAGCATTTGTACAGTACTACAGTTTATTTCCTCCTCAGTTTGAATCTACCACGTGTTGCCTGCACCAACTTTAGATTATTTATCCTTCATTACTGCATGTGTTATTTAATTATGCCTTCTTTTGTGTTACCAAGTCATGATTGTCCCCAAAATGTGCAGTAAACAGGCAGTTTTCTGAAGTTCAAACAAGACATTGTGAAAAAAACATGGAGTTAGAATTAGTGCATTGGTGCATGAATATTGCTTTCCAGTATCAACCATCTTCAAGATATTATAAAGAATATTACAGTGGCTTATGAATCTAACCTAGTGAAAAAAGGCAGATAAGTTATCATGGAAATGGAAAGACTTGTTATTGTGGATAAGAGAGAAGCAGTTGAAGGGAGATAGTGCCTGCAAGTTATATCTGAGCATGGAAGACAAATTTACGATGATTTAAAGCAACATTTGCTGTCGGGTAATGATGATTTAAAAGCTAGCAAAGGGTGGTTTGAGGGTTTTCAAGAAAAGGGCCAATAGTAAGTGTTGTGAAACATGGTGAGGCTTCCAGTGCTGATAAGGAAACTGCTGAAACTTTTCAACTTCAGTTTGAAGAGCTTATTATGGCAGAGGGTTATCCTCCTCAATGAGTGTTTAGTGTGGATGAGACAGGACTCTTCTGGAAAAGAATACCCAGGTGAACATTCACAAAAGACGAGGAAGCTGCTTTGCCTGGGAAAGATAGGCTTATTCTGATGTTGAGTGTCAATGCCTCTGGAGATTTTAAGCTGAAGCCTATGCTTGTTTACCACTCAGAAACCCCCAGAATTTTTAAACAACAAAAAGTATCAAAAGCAGGTTAGGTGTGTTCTGGCATTGCAACAAGGAGGTCTGGGTGGCAAGACAGCTCTTCATTGAATGGACCCAAGAAGTATTTTGTCCTTCATTCAGGAGCTACCTGCAGATCAACAGACTTAAATCTAAAGACACTGTTACTGAGGGATAATGCACCAGGACATGATCCAGAACTTGCCCAATCTCTGTGGGTACAATTTAACTGAAACAGTTAAATTCTTCCCACCCATTACTACTATGCTTCAGTCTAGGACAGCAAGTGACTTGTGAATTTCAAGATGTTTGCCAAATGCTTTACAGAGACTTAAGATGGAGCCATCAGCCCCAAGAAATTCTGGAAGACTTAAGTTTCACATCTTAGTTTATGTAAAGCTCATAATGAATTCCTGGATTGAAATTAAAACTCGGTGCCTCTGTGCAGCCTTGAGGAACTTGTTGCCTTCAGTCTCCTATGACTTTGAAGGATTTGACACTGTGAGAGGATGTAAACCAAGAGATTTTCATGCATGACTAGGCAGTGAGGCTGGAGGTTGATGTAGAGGAGTTAATTCATGGCCACAAATGGGTGCTGACAATAGAGGGGCTCCAGGAATTAGGGTAGATGGATGACAAGGACAGTGGTGAGGAAGTAGTAGAGGAAGATGACCATAGGATAATAGCTGCAAAAAATTCAGGAATTGTTTACTTATTGGGAAAGTGTGTAAAAATAATTATAAGAAAGCAACCAGACATTGAAAAAAACTGAAATCACTTCCTGTGTTCTTGAAGATGATTTTTTATCGTATTTTAAAAACCTCAAAAGAAAGCAACAGAAACTGTCAACTCTGGTCACTTTTTTTTTTTCTTCCAAGAGATAGTAGTTGGAAGGAGCCTCTTCCAACCAGTAACCATCTCTCCACTCTTCATCCTTCCCCCCTTCCACACACACACACCATCATTTCTTCAAGTTCAGGGTACAGTAGCAGTTGCACTTCTAGGGTCTTGAAACGAATTAACATAAAACTGTGTATTTTGAGGTTTGAGTTAAGATTATTTTGAGATACAGTAAGTCTTCTGTAACTCCAGGGACCACTGTACATACTTTGGAAGAATAATATAGCCCTTTTTTTAAATAACAAATTTGGAAGAGGAAAAGGATCACAGCATTTAGAAGGTGTAGTGAAATCTTGGAGCAACAGACTGTTTTAACAAAAATCTGTTAGTTTGGAAATGATCAATTCATTGAACTACCAGACATATACTAAGAATAAATTACAGTATTACTATACAGTACATTGAATTATAGTACAGTATCTACAAGTAAAAGAATTAAAAGTACAGTACAATGGAGTACAATCATTTTTCTTACATTTTCTAGTGGAGGGATGAGCTTAGTTGGATTCCTGTTGTCTAATAGCCTAGAGTAACTTTTATTCTGAATCAGAGGAGCTGTAAAGCTCCATTTGTATCATAGTTGGTGTGGGAGACGTACAGATAGATGATGTAGAAGACATAGATAAGAACATAAGAAAGGAGGAACACTGCAGCAGGCCTGTTGGCCCATACTAGACAGGTCCTTCCAATCCATCCCACTAATAGAATATTTGCTCAACCCAATTTTCAATGCTACCCAAGAAATAAGCATACTGAGTATACCAGGTAAAGTGTATGGCAGGGTTATTATTGAAAGAATTAGAGGTAAGACAGAGAGTAGGATTGCAGATAAGCAAGGAGGCTTTAGAGTGGGTAGGGGATGTGTAGATCAAGTGTTTACAGTGAAGCATATATGTGAACAGTATTTAGATCATTCCTGATGTGGGTCTCATGTGACCTGCAGCTGGAGCTTTTGGTCATTGACAGAGACCTTCTACGGGCTTACCACCCCTTTAAAAATTATGGTTATAATAGATTAACATTTGTTTTTTCAATTCTATGCACGTTTAGCTGTAAATAAACCAAAGATTAACTGTATGCAAGGGTTCTAAAGGAATGTAAAGAGGAGCTTAGCAACCCGTTGGCTAATCTTTTCAACATATCACTGCAAACTGGCATGGTGCCAAATAAGTGGAAAATGGCAAATGTAATACCTATTTTCAAAGCAGGTGACAGGTCCTTAGCTTCGAACTATAGACCAATAAGCCTAACCTCCATAGTGGGAAAATTTATGGAATCAATAATTGCCGAGGCAATTCGCAGCCATCTTGAAAAGCATAAATTAATCAAAGAATCTCAGCACGGTTTTACAAAAGGGAGTTCCTGCCTTACAAATTTAATAACTTTTTTCACTAAGGTGTTTGAGGAGGTAGATCATGGTAATGAATATGATATTGTGTATTTGGACTTCAGTAAGGCTTTTGATAGAGTCCCACATCAGAGACTATTGAGGAAAATTAAGGCACACGGAATAGGAGGAGAAACTTTTTCCTGGATAGAGGCATGGTTGACAAATAGGCAGCAGAGAGTTTGCATAAATGGGGAGAAATCAGAGTGGGGAAGTGTCACAAGCGGTGTTCCACAGGGGTCAGTATTGGGCCCCTTGTTGTTCACAATCTACATAGATGAGGGAATAAATAGCGACATAAGCAAGTTTGCCGATGACACCAAAATAGGCCGTCCAATTCATTCAAATGAGGACATTAGAGCACTCCAGGAAGATTTGAATAGACTGATGCAGTGGTCGGAGAAGTGGCAGATGCAGTTTAATATAGATAAATGCAAAGTTCTAAATATTGGACAGGACAATAACCATGCCACATATAAACTAAATAATATAGATCTTAATACTACTGATTGCGAAAAGGATTTAGGAGTTCTGGTTAGCAGTAATCTAAAACCAAGACAGCAGTGCATAAGTGTTCGCAATAAAGCGAACAGAATCCTTGGCTTCATATCAAGAAGCATAAATAATAGGAGTCCTCAGGTTGTTCTTCAACTCTATATATCCTTGGTGAGGCCTCATCTAGATTATGCTGCACAGTTTTGGTCACCGTATTACAGAATGGATATAAATGCTCTGGAAAACGTACAAAGGAGGATGACTAAGTTGATTCCATGTATCAGAAATCTTCCCTATGAGGATAGACTGAGGGCCCTGAATCTGCACTCTCTAGAAAGGCGTAGAATTAGGGGGGATATGATTGAGGTGTATAAATGGAAAACAGGAATAAATAAAGGTGATGTAAATAGCGTTCTAAAAATATCTAGTATTGACAGGACTCGCAGCAATGGCTTTAAGTTGGATAAATTCAGATTCAGGAAGGATATAGGAAAGCATTGGTTTGGTAATAGAGTTGTCGATGAGCGGAACAAACTCCCGAGTACAGTTATAGAGGCTAAAACGTTGTGTAGTTTTAAAAATAGGCTGGATAAATATATGAGTGGGTGCGGGTGGGTGTGAGTTGGACCTGACTAGTTTGTGCTACTAGGTCAGATGCCGTGCTCCTTCCTTAAGTGAATGTAACCTGACCTGGATGGGTCGGGGCATTGGCTTAAGTCGGTGGGAGATTTGGACCTGCCTCGCATGGGCCAGTAGGCCTGCTGCAGTGTTCCTTCTTTCTTATGTTCTTATGTTCTTATAAAGGTAGGGAAGTTTTCATTGCATTTATGGATTTAGAATGGCATATGATAGTGGATAGGGGAGCAATGTGGCAAATGTTGCAAGTGTATGGAATAAGTAGTAAGTTACTGAAGGCTGTAAAGAGTTTAATAATACTGTAATAATAATAATATTAATAATAATGGAAAAATAAACACATAAGCAGTATAATGTGATCCTTTATTGACAACGTTTCGCCCACGCAGTGGGCTTTATCGAGTCACAGACAGATCTACCTGGAAAATGAGTAACATGAAGATATATATAGGGTATAGTCAGGTGGAGAATGCTGGGTCAGGTGGAGAAAGCTGCAAGTGACAGTCTTAAAAGTAGTGTGATAGTTAAAAACATTGTGTGACTTAAAGGACCCGCAGTGTACCATTCTTGAGTTCTAGGTGGGATAGCGTTGAAGAAGTTTCTTGGCAATAGGTTCAGCTATGTTGTAGAAGCCGTTGTTCTGGTTGAAGTTGTTGGATATACAGATGAGTGATGATTCTAGGATTCTTCGGTATTGCGTGTTGTCTTCTGGCGATGAGTTTTGCATTTCTGTAGTTGATTAAATGGTTGTGTAAATTTCGTGTTGAACACAGGCATTTCTTGAGTCGTCAGATCTGCCTGCGTATTGGTGTTCTGAAATGCGTGTTTGTAGGTCTCTGGATGTTTCGCCAACGTATAATTTGCTGCAGCCATTACAAGGGATTGTGTATACCCTGCCGTGGATTGAAGCTTTTCCTGTCTGTTACTGGTAATGTCCTTGATGGTGGTGGATGTGAGGTGGATACTCGGAATGAGGTCTTAGAAAAATGTTGGAAACTTGTTTGGAAATGGTGTTGGTGGGAAGGACTATGTATCTCTTCTCAGCAGTGTCTTCTCTGGGTGTGTTGAAGATGTTTAATGCCCGTCGTCTGCAGTCTCTAATGAAGTGACGAGGATAGTGAAGTTTGGAAAAAACTTGTTCAATGAGGGAGCATTCTTCTTCAAGGAACTCACTGCTGCAGATTCTGAGTGCGCGAAGGAAAAAGCCTATAATTACACCACGTTTAATTTTGGTGTCGTGGTGAGAGTAGAAGTGGAGAAGATCGTGTTGATTGGTAGGTTTTCGATAGACTTTAAAACGAAGTTCATGGTCAGCTTTGCAGAGAAGAACATCAAGGAAAGGAAGAGTGTTGTCGACTTCTTCTAGTGTAAACTGGATTGATGGCTCAACCTGATTGAGTTCGTGTTGGAGAGCTTGAACGTTGAAGCGTCTGGGAGTTATGATGAGAATGTCGTCAACATAACGAAGCCAGGTGACAGAAGAGGGAATAATAGTGGAAAATCGCTCGGCTTCCAAATGTTCCATATATAGGTTCGCAAGGACGGCACTAAGTGGCGATCCCATGGGTAGTCCAAAAGTTTGCTGAAAGAGTTGGTTTTCGAAAGAGAAACATATAAAGCCCACACATAGTTCAACAAGGTCGATGAAATCGCTGGCTGGAAGAGGAAGATCAAGCGAGTCGTCAATTTTCCTGCGCAAGAGATCGATAGCTTGTGTAGTAGGTACTTTGGTGAATAGGGATGTTACATCAAGGCTGGAGAGTTTCTTGTTTCTGATGTTGATGTTGCGAATGCGATTGAGAAGGTCACCAGAGTGTTTGAGATGTGCTGGACTGATGGTGCCCAAAAGTTTGGAGAGGTGTTTAGCGAGAATTCCTGAGATTTGGTGGGGAGCACTGCCTATTCCCGAGGATATGGGCCTCAATGGGATACCTGGTTTGTGAGTTTTTGGCAGACCGTACATTCTGGCAGGTCTGGGGTTGCTCTCTGCGATAATTCTCAGTGGAAAAGTTTAGGAAGACCTGAAATTATTCAAAATCTTTCAACTCGTCCACTGTCAACCACAGAAACTGAAGCCCTCAGCTTAGGTCTCAAATTTGCAACAGGAATTACGAAACCAAAACAAGACCTCAATTTCATCGCTAAAAACTACAGACACAATGACTCCGATTTCCAAAAAGGCTATCTTCAAGACATCATCTCAGCAGCCATCTCAACACACAGTACCCCAGTCATACCTCGACGTTACATCATTGCACTTAAAACTTTACCAGAAGACACGACCATCAGGGTTACCACCGCTGTTAAAGGAGGTGGTGTCGTAATCTTGAACACTGACGATTACAGGAACAAAAATGCTTAATCTACTTAATGACCCAGATACCTACAAACCTCTCACTACTAATCAAGTGGACAACCTCACCAAAACATTTCTTCACAAGACTCGCCGCATTCTGAGGGAATCAGAACTAGGAAAGAAACTTCTACACACCATTCCCAGCAACCCCAGACCTGCCAGAATGTACGGTCTGCCAAACACTCACAAACCAGGTATCCCATTGAGGCCCATATCCTCGGGAATAGGCAGTGCTCCCCACCAAATCTCAGGAATTCTCGCTAAACACCTCTCCAAACTTTTGGGCACCATCAGTCCAGCACATCTCAAACACTCTGGTGACCTTCTCAATCGCATTCGCAACATCAACATCAGAAACAAGAAACTCTCCAGCCTTGATGTAACATCCCTATTCACCAAAGTACCTACTACACAAGCTATCGATCTCTTGCGCAGGAAAATTGACGACTCGCTTGATCTTCCTCTTCCAGCCAGCGATTTCATCGACCTTGTTGAACTATGTGTGGGCTTTACATGTTTCTCTTTCGAAAACCAACTCTTTCAGCAAACTTTTGGACTACCTATGGGATCGCCACTTAGTGCCGTCCTTGCGAACCTATATATGGAACATTTGGAAGCCGAGCGATTTTCCACTATTATTCCCTCTTCTGTCACCTGGCTTCGTTATGTTGACGACATTCTCATCATAACTCCCAGACGCTTCAACGTTCAAGCTCTCCAACACGAACTCAACCAGGTTGAGCCATCAATCCAGTTTACACTAGAAGAAGAAGTCGACAACACTCTTCCTTTCCTTGATGTTCTTCTCTGCAAAGCTGACCATGAACTTCGTTTTAAAGTCTATCGAAAACCTACCAATCAACACGATCTTCTCCACTTCTACTCTCACCACGACACCAAAATTAAACGTGGTGTAATTATAGGCTTTTTCCTTCGCGCACTCAGAATCTGCAGCAGTGAGTTCCTTGAAGAAGAATGCTCCCTCATTGAACAAGTTTTTTCCAAACTTCACTATCCTCGTCACTTCATTAGAGACTGCAGACGACGGGCATTAAACATCTTCAACACACCCAGAGAAGACACTGCTGAGAAGAGATACATAGTCCTTCCCACCAACACCATTTCCAAACAAGTTTCCAACATTTTTTCTAAGACCTCATTCCGAGTATCCACCTCCACATCCACCACCATCAAGGACATTACCAGTAACAGACAGGAAAAGCTTCAATCCACGGCAGGGGTATACACAATCCCTTGTAATGGCTGCAGCAAATTATACGTTGGCGAAACATCCAGAGACCTACAAACACGCATTTCAGAACACCAATACGCAGGCAGATCTGACGACTCAAGAAATGCCTGTGTTCAACACCGAAATTTACACAACCATTTAATCAACTACAGAAACGCAAGACTCATCGCCAGAGAAGACAACACGCAATACCGAAGAATCCTAGAATCATCACTCATCTGTATATCCAACAACTTCAACCAGAACAACGGCTTCTACAACATAGCTGAACCTATTGCCAAGAAACTTCTTCAACGCTATCCCACCTAGAACTCAAGAATGGTACACTGCGGGTCCTTTAAGTCACACAATGTTTTTAACTATCACACTACTTTTAAGACTGTCACTTGCAGCTTTCTACACCTGACCTAGCATTCTCCACCTGACTATACCCTATATATATCTTCATGTTACTCATTTTCCTGGTAGATCTGTCTGTGACTCGATAAAGCCCACTGCGTGGGCGAAACGTTGTCAATAAAGGTTCACATTATACTGCTTATGTGTTTATTTTTCCATTGTGTCGGTATTTTATACCATTTATTTCCATTAATAATAATAATAATAGAAATAATAATAATAATAATAATACGAGTGACACTTTAGAGAAGACTATGAGGATAGTGAGGCTCAGGTTAGGGTGTGTAGGAGAGAGGGAGATTACTTCCCGGTAAAAGTAGGTCTTAGACATGGATGTGTAATGTCACCATATTTGTTTAATATATTTATAGATGGGGTTGTAAAAGAAGTAAATGCTAGGGTGTTCGGGAGAGGGGTGGGATTAAATTATGGGGAATTAAATGCAAAATGGGAGTTGACAGTTACTTTTTGCTGATGATACTGTGCTTATGGGAGATTCTAAAGAAAAGTTGCAAAGATTAGTGGATGAGTTTAGGAGGGTGTGTAAAGAAAGAAAGTTGAAAGGGAACATAAATAAGAGTAAGGTGATGAGGGTATCAAACGATTTAAATAAAGAAAAATTGGATATCACATTGGAGAGAGGGAGTATGGAAGAAGTGAATGTTTTCAGATATTTGGGAGTTGACTTGTCAGTGGATGGGTTTATAAAGGATGAAGTTAACCATAGAATATATAAAGGAAAAAAGGTGAGTGGTGCGTTGAGGTATCTGTGGAGACAAAAAAACGTTATCTATGGAGGCAAAGAAGGGAATGTATGAAAGTATAGTGGTACCAACACTCTTATATGGGTGTGAAGCTTGGGTTGTAAATGCTGCAGCGAGGAGGCGGCTGGAGGCATTGGAGATATCCTGTCTAAGGGCAATGTGTGGTGTAAATATTATGCAGAGAATTCGAGTTGTGGAAATTAGGAGGAGGTGTGGAGTTACTAAAAGTATTAGAGGGCTGAAGAGGTGTTTTTGAGGTGGTTTGGTCATTTAGAGAGAATGGATCAAAGTAGAATGACTTGGAGAGCTTATAAATCTGTAGGGAAAGGAAGGAGGGGTAGGCGTCATTTACGAAAAGGTGGGAGGGAGGGGGTAAAGGAGGTTTTGTGGGCGAGGGGCTTGGACTTCCAGCAAGCGTGTGTGAGCATGTTAGATAGGAGTGAATGGAGAAGAATGGTTTTTGGGACCTGACGAGCTGTTGGAGTGTGAGCAGGGTAATATTTAGTGAAGGGATTCAGGGAAACCGGTTATTATAGATTTAGCCGGACTTGAGCCCTGGAAATGGGAAGTACAATGCCTGCACTTTAAAGGAGGGGTCTGGGATATTGACAGTTTGGAGGGTCTATTCTGAACTGTCGTATCTGAGCACCTCTGCAAAGACAGTGATTATGATGAGTGAGGTGAAAGTGTTGAATGATGATGAAAGTACAGTGGACCCCTGGATTACGATATTAATCCGTTCCAGAGGGCTTAGCGTAAACCGAAAATATCGTAATCCAAATCTATTTTCCCCATGAGAAATCATGGAAATAAAATTAATCCGTTCCAGACACCCAAAAGTATTAAAATAAAATATATTTGTACATTAAATATATATTAAATTACACAGAAAACAATGATATATTAAGAATAAAAGTACATTAACATGTCACTTACTTTTATTTAAGAGTTGTTGATGTGTGGAAGATGGGAGGATGGAGGAGTTGCTAGTGTTTGGAAGGGGAATCCCCTTCCATTAACACTGCAGGTGGCAAGTTCTTTTCTGGGGTTACTGGCCTTTTTCTTTTAATGCCAGTAGGACCAGCTTGAGAGTCACTGGACCCCTCTCTCACAAAAAATCTGTCCAGGGAGCTCTGTGTCTGGCGATTCTTTAAAACATCCCTGAAATGGGACACCACAGTGTCATTGTACAGGTTGCCAGCACGGCCTGCAACAGCTTTGTTAGGGTGATATTCATCCATAAAGCCTTGCATCCTGGTCCACATTCCACAAATCTCTCTTAATCATTGAAGAAGGCAACTTCCTCCATCTCTGTTCCTCCTCCTCCTCTGAGCCATTTTCCTGAACTGTGGTCTGTTGTTGCTGTTGCTGTTGAAACTCTTGCAGATCTTCAGTGGTTATTTCTTCATTGTCCTCTTCCACATCCTCGGTACAAACATCCAACCCCATGGACTTGCCCAGTGCCACAATTTCTTCCACAACAGGCTCAGGCTCAGGGTTCTGAGGCTCAGCCCCAAAACCTTCAAAATCCCTCTCTTGGACACAGTCTGGCCACAATTTTCTCCAGGCAGAGTTCCAAGTCCTGGTAGTCACTTGCTCCCATGCCTTACCTATAAGGTTTACACAATGCCGGATATGGAAATGATCTTTCCAAAAGTCTTTTAGGGTCATATTCATGTCTGTAGTCACTTCAAAGCACTTTTGAAACATTGCTTTTGTGTAGAGTTTTTTATAGTTGGAAATGACCTGCTGGTCCATGGGCTGGAGGAGAGGAGTGGTATTAGGGGGCAAGAACTTCACTTTGATGAACTTAAAATCCTTCACTATTTGCTCTGCCAAGTCTGGAGGATGACAAGGAGCATTGTCCATTATCAGGAGGCACTTAAGTGGCAAATAATTTTCCTCAAGATATTTCTTCACACTGGGGCCAAACACTTCATGGAACCAATCCAAGAAAATTTCCCTCGTGACCCATGCCTTACTGTTAGACTTCCACATCACACACAAATTAGCCTTGGCGACACTGCATCTCTTAAACGCTCTGGGATTTTCAGAGTGATACACCAGTAAAGGCTTCACTTTGAAATCACCACTGGCATTGACACAAAGCATAAGAATTAGCCTGTCTTTCATAGTCTTGTATCCTGGCAGTGCCTTTTCCTCCTGTGTAATGAAGGTCCTGTTTGGCATTTTCTTCCAAAACAGGCCTGTTTTGTCACAATTGAACACTTGTTGGGGTTGGAATTGTTCATCCTCTATGTACCCCTGGAATTCCTGAACATATTTTTCAGCCGCACTTTTGTCACAACTGGCTGCCTCACCATGCCTTATCACACTGTGTATGCCACTACGCTTCTTAAATCTGTCAAACCAGCCTTTGCTGGCTTTAAATTCGTTCACTTCAGCACTCGTTGCAGGCATTTTTTTGACGAGATCATCATGCAGCTGCCTTGCTTTTTCACATATTATTGCCTGCGTAACACTATCTCCTGCTAATTGTTTCTCATTGATCCACACCAACAACAAATTTTCCACATCTTCCAGCACTTGCGATCTCTGTTTTGTGATCATATTTAAACCTTTCGCAACAAAAGCTTCCTTGATTTTATTTCCCTTGGCCACAATGGTAGCGATGGTTGAGTAGGCTTTGCCATACAGCCTGGCCAGCTCAGCGATACGCACTCCACTTTCATATTTTGCTATTATCTCCTTCACTTCTACCGTATTTCTCAGCCTCTTTACCACAGGGCTGGCACTAGGAGCTTTCTTTGGACCCATGGTGGCTTATTTAGCAGTTGCAAGCACTAAAAACAATGGAATAATGACAAAATGTATGGTATGAATGCGTGGGTGGCGGGTGTGTCGCTCACTCGCTGGTTAACAATGGCACACTGACTGTGGATAGCGCGTTGTGCCATTCCAGGGCACATGTACGCGTCCAAGACGAATAGCGTATTCCGAGTGGATCATCGTAAACTGAGTCAATGTTTTTACGGAAAAATGTATCGCTAACCGAATTTAGTGTAATCCGACGCTATCGTAATCCAGGGTTCCACTGTATTTTGGGGGGGGGGATTTTCTTTCTTTTTGGGTCACCCTGCCTAGGTGGGAGACAGCCGACTTGTTGAAAAAAAAAAAGTATCGAGTGTACACTATATGCATTTTACCGCTCTAGGGCGCTTTAAATGTCGTTGTATATTACATGTGGGTGGGGTGGGGTGGCCTGGCTGGCTACCATACCTATCACACCTGACTTCTTACAATAAACACTACTCACTTCTCACCCTACATTAAGACTAAAAATATTTTGAGGTAAGTAATCAGTGTACTGTGTGTATTTTACTTTTTGTTTTTTAATGCCTAGTTCTATTGCTAACTTAATATATGTTGGTGTAAACTATTATCTGACATTTATAAGTGGAAACAAATGGCATTCCACTTTCTGGTGATGTCTGCTTTTTGGTGGTAGCCTGGAACCTAACCTGCCGTATAAGTGGGGCCCTATTGTATGTATATTATAAACAACAACGGGCCTAAAACTGATCCCTGTGGAACACCACTTGTTACAGATCCCCTCTCAGATTTATCCCCATTTATGCACATTCACTGCTTTCTGTTTGTGAGCCATGACTCGATGCATGACAGCACTTTTCCCCCAATGCCATGAGTTGCAAACTTTCTTTAACAGTCTTTGGTACGGTACTCTATCAAAAGCCTTAATAAAATCCAAATAAACAATATTGAATTCTGTATCGTGATCAACAGCCTCAGAAGCTTTACTGAAGAAAGTTAATATATTTATTAAGCAGGAACGGCTCCTCGTGAATCCATTCTGAGTATCATTAATCATATGCTTATCAAGATGGTTTCTGATAATATCAGCTATAATTGACTCTAATAATTTAGGTGAGGCTTATTGGGCGGTAATTTGATGGTAACGACTTGTCCCCGTTTTAAAAATAGGAATTACATTGGCCATCTTCCACATATCAGACACTACACCTGTTTGAAGATATATATTAAAAATATTAGTCAATGATCACAAAGTTCCATTTTGCACTCCTTAATATACACTCATCTGTAGAGTCTTTTGTTTCTTTTGTTCTTGTATTCTTGTAAATTTCCTTAACAATTTAGGAAGCCTAGTCTCACATCTGGCTGCAGGGCCAATGATTCCCAGAACCTTTAACCCTTTCACTGTCGAGACCCCTCCTCACAAACTTGCTATCAGTATCGAAAATTTTTCAAAAAAAAAAAATATTTTTTCTTATTAAATGATAATCTTTTCTCATTGGTAATGACACCAAAAGTACAAAATTTGATGGAAAACTTACAGAATTACTCTTTCGCGAAGTTAGCGGTCTCGGCGATATTTATGCATTGGCAATTTTGCCCAATTTGAGCCCTATTTTCGGCCAATTCCATTGTTCCAGTCGACCAAACCCATAGCTATTTCGCTAGAACTCCATTTGTACTATCGATTGAATACAAGAAACTGCTCATTTACTGATTTCAACTACCCAATAAAGTGATCAGAAATTGATAATTTGGCCAATTTCATACACAATTCAAGTAAGGCCAATTTCAAAATAGGGGCCAAAATAAACAATGCAGAGATTCCTAGCACTAAAATAACATTTTCTTAGTTCTGTAGTGATGTCTCCAGGCCTCTCTTATATTATGCTTGCTTTCCATTTTGAATTTTTATTCGCACAAAAAATAGAAGATTTATTGTTATGCAGACTACTGCATTATTGTAAAAATGGTATAAATAATATCAGTGCATTTGTGAAAGAATATTAGACTCACCAGTTTACGTGTATATGACGCGTGGTATTGATTTGTTTACTCTTAAACATCGGCAAAAATCTAACATTTCTGCTACTTTCAGATTAATTTCTAGGTACTTTGTCCAAAAATCATCCAAAATCATCTCAATTTCTGTAATATATCTTCCATTCTAGCAAATGAGACCAAGAAAACGAGAATACGACCATAAATACCATACTAAAATATACTGCAGTCATTGTTTTAAACCAAAAACATGGTCAGAGTTTTTTTTTTCGCATGCACTGCGTGCTGCAGGATTTTTTTTTATACTGCTCACACTGACCACTCAGACCCATTCTCTCATATGTAGGTCTACCAGCTTTCTCCCGCTATATTTGAAGCCGCTAGAATTTTGGCATAGTACGTACTACGGCACCAACACTGGCTTGTAAGCCGTAGTACTACGGCACCAACAGTGAAAGGGTTAACAGACATGATTAAAAGTTGGCCATTACAAGGACAAATTATCCCTAACTAAACCTTCATCCTATTCTTCAGGTAGTTTGGGTTTGTCATACCTCTTCAGTGGTTAAGTCTGGTACCAAGTACACATAAAGGTTGTGGTACTTGATGTAGAAGGTTGGCTTTGAGTTAAACATTGAAACTTGTAGTAGAAAACTTTTCACACAGTTGCTTGTACATATTACAAGACATTCACTCTTTTGTCAAGACTTCCTTGATAGAGGCAAGCGCCTTTTCTCTCAGGCCGTTGAAATATCTTCCTTGGAAGCAGACATTCTGTCACTTTTGCCTGTTCACAGAAGTCAGTGTTGCTGATGAACTTCTTGAGTGAAGCCCCTTCCCAATTACGTTGAGGTGGGAGGTTGTGTCGCATCCCAGGGCCTAGCTGCTTCTTCACCTTCATGCTTCACACACAACACTTCCTGCTCCACACATCACTTCTTGCAGGTTCGAAGGCTATGATCATGAGAGCTTTAAAGCACAGTAGATAGTCAAAGTGGCGATCGGTGTAACTTCATGGAATAAAGCATGTTCAGAGGTAAATTAATGCATAGAAAATATGTACTTACCCATTAATAATTACCCGTTTGTAGATACAGGAGCAGAGCTAAGCTCTTGGTGACCTATCTTCAATATTTTATTTGCCAAGTAATTTTTTTTTTTTAAAGTTTCCAGTGGTTGTAGCATTTATTACCCCCTCTTATAACTCATTACATTTTTCCCCACTGTGGAAAACTTTTTGGTATCCTTTAAGCATCTCCTTTTCCTTAGTTTATAGCTATTCCTTTTGTTTTCATGTTGGTGTTATAAAATCTTTTGTATCAATTTCTTCGTTTACTTTTGTAATCTTACATGTGGTAATTATGTCTTCTCTTTTCCTCTTGTCAGCCAGTGAGTGCATGTCTAATGGTTTTATATTTTATTGTGGTAATTTTTTTTTTTTTTTTTTTTATATAGTCTGGGAGTCATTTTGCATCTTGTCTTAGGATCACTCTACAGTATTTGTTTTCTTTGGTGCAGGCACCATATTGCCACTTTTCAGTATTCTAGTTTTGGTTTAACAAATCATTAAACTGGTATTCATCATTGGGAGTAACATAACTGAGCTCTGTCTTGATGACTGAACTGTATTATTGTAAATAAATCATACCTTGGAGTCTTCCACAGCATCAGGATTGGCTTTTGGGATTTTGGGCATTCATGGTGATAGTTTTGATACATTAATGTTACAGGATCATGTCATCGTATTCATTTTTATATTATACTCATCATACTTCTTGTAACATGGTGTATCATTCCAAGGATGAGAAAAGCAATTGCTCACTTACTGTCTCTTGCATGTCCATCACCCACCCACCTATCTATAACTCGAACAGCTAGGTTAGTGTCTTTAAATATAGTATAGTGGTACTAACACTTTCATATGGGTGTGAAGCATGTTACAAAATGTGATATCTATAACATATACCAGAGAATACTACGGAGTCAACCTACTGATGTCCTTCTAGCATCTAGCCAACTTCAGACTTTTAATACAATTGCTGGTATTAACTGCCACAATTATTCACAAAAAAATAGTGCATTTTAGGGTTTTTGTGTTAGGATTACAATAGAGTTAATTCACCCTTAAAGTGTGGAATACCCAGAAAAAAAATCCTGTCTGTGGGAAGATTTTAGAAAAAAAAAAATCCTCCAGTTTGATAGTTCATTTTTCCAAATAGAATAAAACTAAAATGAGTGAAATCTGATAAAAACTTAGGATTTTATGGTGTTGAAGTTGGTGAACAAATGATCACTCATCAGCAACATTGGCATAAAAGCACCAGTGATATTTACATTTTACAATTTATTGATGCCATGACTGCTTTTTATTTGCTTTTAATGTTTAACACTATGTACACTAGTTTCTTATAATAAAGGTGTTATAGTGCTTCATACATGGGAAAATGCTTAACACAACATTGCTCATTGCTCCACTTGGAATGTACAGTACAGTAGGACCCCACTTATTCGGCAGGTTAGGTTCCAGGCTATTGCCGGAAAGTGGACATGACCGGAAAGCAGAACGCCATTTTTTTTCCACTTAAAAATGCATGCAATAAAATCACAGTAAGCAGGTGATATCACGGTATGCAGAACAACCATTGTGAAAGAATAGCGAAATTCTAAGCGATTTTGTGACTTCTCACATTATCAAGGAATGGCATATAAATGCCAGATAACAAGTTTACACTATATATTAACCCTTTCACTGGCGAGACCCCTGCTTGGAAACTTGCACTCAGTGTCGAGGAATTTAAAAAATAAAATTCTTACCAAAATCTTATGAATAATTTTGCGAGTGTTATAAAACAAAAACAAAAATTGTGATCAGTACTTACCAAGATAGAGGTGTGAAGTTGACAGAAAGTAAACCGCTGATGGCAACATTGGCGACTGCCGCTCACTCAATAATATTATTTTTAGTTTTATTTATTTATTCTTTCCTAATATTTTATTTTTTTAAGTAACTTTTGTGGCCTGTGAGACCAATATAATGCATAATGTATATATGTCCACTCATTGTATGCAACACAATACGTAACTGCACAAATATTGTTGTTATTATATCGTTTACAAAGCTTGTTTACACAAACCAGCAATTAAATAAGTTTTGTATTAGTACTATTGTTCTGTAATATATATACAGTAGAGCCCCGCTCCCCCTGTCTTTCTAATACAGTCACCGCGCCCCACCCAGTTTGTTTACATTCTCCATGAGCACGACTCTCCGTTGTGTTTGGAAACTTTCCAAAATTTAAAGTGTTTTAAAGTTATTTCATACTTTATATATACTCTGATAACTATACTTATTTGTAACTATATTTTTTTTTTTTTTATTAACACATCGGCCGATTCCCACCAAGGCAGGGTGGCCCGAAAAAGAAAAACTTTCATCATCATTCACTCCATCACTGTCTTGCCAGAGGGGTGCTTTACACTACAGTTATAAAACTGCAACATTAACACCCCTCCTTCAGAGTGCAGACACTGTACTTCCCATCTCCAGGACTCAAGTCCGGCCTGCCGGTTTCCCTGAATCCCTTCATAAATGTTACTTTGCTCACACTCCAACAGCAGGTCAAGTATTAAGGGGCAGCTACACCTGTCACCGAGCGAAAAAAAAAAAAAAAAAAAAAATTATGAAAATTGAGTTAATCTTATAGAAAAATAGCTTAACTCTCTGGCTACACAATGGTACAAGACTCAATGTAATACAACGTTTCTACAAGGAATTATAGTCATTTATATCATGTATGGTGATAGTGATGTGCGCAGCTCGCCTGCTCTCAGCCCGTATATTTTTAGAATTTTTTTCCATTTTTTTCTTTACTGTTTCGTGTATTATTCATTCTAATGGTGTAATTTACGATTTGGCATCATATGAGAGTGGGCGGAGCTTATACGTAGTCTACCAGCCAATCAGGAACGATCTGGGAATATTTGCTGACGTCAGCAGAATTCCCACTCTGAGAGCACCATATATAATAATAATAATAATAATAATAATAATTTTTATTTCAATGCATGTTACAAGTGTACAATGTTATTGGTAGTTACAAATATAAAACAATTATGAAACTGTAATGCAAGGAGAGCCACTGGCATGCCATGGCATTAGGGGCAGTTTATTCTAGAGACTTATTCACTAAGTACTTAATGCTAAAGAAATTGATTGAGTTTATTCTAGTTCTGTATTATTTAAATTATTAAATGGTTATACATACTATTTAAAGACAATACAAGAGAAATTGGTTGAGTTTAATCTAGTTGTAGAATTTATTTCAAATTACAGTATGTTGATGCTATACTAGTATAATAACAATACTAGAAATAGTTTTTAGAGTTTCATCTAGGTATATATTTTATTTCAAATTAAGAAAATGATGATACTATAAGATTTTAAATGACAATATGATGATATGAGATTGCAACAAGTGTTAAGGAGGATGAACATATCAAATTGAGATCTTCTTAAGTAAAATAATATTGGGTTTGGAAGTTTGTTACAGTATGAGTATTTAGTATAGGGTGAGTAGGTGATTTTTGAGAAGAGTCTTGAATTGATTTTCCGACAAGGTTAACTTGATATTTACTGGTAATGAATTCCAGATTTTGGGGCCCTTTATGTGCATAGAATTTTTACATTGGTTAGTATGGACTCGGGTATGTCAAATAGTGATCTGTGTCTTGTGTCATGTTCGTGGGACCTATTAAAGTTGTTGAGGAGAATTCTGAGTGCAGGGTTAATATTAGCATGTAGAGTTTTATGTATGTAGAAGGCACATGAATAGGTATGAATATTTTTATGGTGAGTAGTTTTAAGGTTCTGAATATAGGTGGAGTATGCTGTCTAGAGTGGGAATTTGTTATCATCCTGACTGCAGCCTTTTGCTGGGTTATGAGTGGTCTAAGGTGATTTAATGTTGTTGAGCCCCATGCACAGATTCCATAGGTGAGATAAGGGTAGATAAGAGAATGATATAGTGCAATGAGAGCTGGTTGAGGCACATAATAGCGTATCTTAGATAATATACCTACTGTCCTTGAGATTTTCTTGGAAATTTGTTGTATGTGTGTTTGGAATTTAAGACTACTGTCAAGGTGGATTCCTAGGAATTTTCCTCTGTGAGCCTTGCGATGGGTGAACCATTTAGCGTTATGTTAAGTGGAACATTTGTAGCTTTGTTTCCAAACTGAATGTAGTAGGTCTTGTCCGTATTGAGAGTAAGCTTATTTGTCATCATCCATGTTGATATTTTCTGTAATTCGGCATTAACTGTGTTGGCTAGTACGACTGGATTTGGGTGAGAGAAGACATATGTTGTGTCATCTGCAAACAAAATGGGTTTGAGTAGTTGTGATGCATTCGGTAGGTCATTTATGTAAATGAGGAATAGGAGTGGCCCCAGGACACTACCTTGAGGGACACCGACTGTAATTTGTTGTGTGGAAGAGTTCTCTCCATTTGTGTTCACGTACTGACTTCTGTTGCTAAGGTACGACTTTAGGTAGTTGAGGGGTGCCCCTAATACCATAGTGCGCTAATTTTGTGAGCAATAAATCATGGTCGACTGTATCAAATGCTTTGCGTAGGTCTATGAAGATTCCCAGCGGAACCTCTTTCTTCTCAAGTGCGGTGTATATTAACTCTAACATGTGTGTTATAGCATCGTTTGTGCTCTTGTTGGTCCTGAATCCAAATTGACAGGGGTTTAGTACATTGTGTGAGACGAGGTAGGAATAGATCTGTTTATGAATTAATTTTTCGAAGATTTTAGAAAGCAGTGGTAAATTTGAGATTGGTCTGTAATTGTTCAAGTCAGTTTGGTCACCTCCTTTGTGGATCGGGGTGACCCTAGCTATTTTGAGAATTGATGGGAAGGTTGAAGATTCAATGGATTTATTGAATAATGCTGCTATAATTGGTGACAGTACATGTGTAGCTTTTTGTACATAAAGGGTGGTAAGCTGTTTATGTCTCCTGCTTTGTTTTTAAGGGTGTTGATTATGTGTGAGACTTCAATTGAGTTGGTAGGAGCTAGGAATAGTGTATCTGGGTAGGTGTTGGTGAGGTAGTCTGTTGGACGAGTGTTCGAGCTTGGGATCCTACTCGCTAGATTCTTTCCTATGGTGGAGAAGAAAACATTAAGTCTGTTTGCTGTCTCAATTGGTGAGAGTAGGGGTTCGTCTGTTTTTGATAATTTGATGGTATTGTTCGTGGATATCTTTTTATTTCCTAGAATTGTAGATAGGGTTTTCCAGGTCTTTTCATATCACCTTTACGGTCTGGAGTCTGTTCTCATAATACAATTTTTGGACCTTCTTATCAGGCTAGTAAGGATTGATGAGTAGCGTTTGGATTGTTCTCTGGTTATTAGACCCCTTCTATATTGTTTTTCATATTGGTGCCTCTTATTTATGGATTTAAGGATGCTGGGTGTTAGCCAGGGATTGTTAAGTCTCTTAGCTGTGATCTGTTTAGTTTTTCGGGCAATGTCTGTTATAGAGGTTATGTGTTTTTTAAGAAAGTTCTTGATGCATTCATTAATATCTGAGTGTGTTTCCAATTCATTAAGCCAGTCAATGTTCGTCATAGCTGATATAAAATTATTAACAGCAGACTCATTATGTAGTCTGAAGGTAACTTTTGCAATTTCTTGGGGCAGAATGCCTAGGTTAGTTATGAGAAAGGTAGGGTAGTGGTCTGTGGTGTTTTCTGTGATTATGCCTGATTTTTGAGGAGATATTGTGTTAGTCCAGATGTGGTCTAGTAACGAGGTACTATTATCAGAGATTCTTGTAGGTTTTGATATTGTTGATAGTAATAAGCAGTTGCTCATAGTGTTTGTGAATTCAGTTACCTGCGGGTCTTGGTCATGTAGGAGATTTATGTTGAAATCTCCTGTGAGCAGCAAATGATCTTTGTTAAGGCGTGAATCGATTATCAGGTTTCCTAGTTTTTCACTAAAGTGGCGGATGTTTGACTGTGGTAATCTGTAGATGTTTATCACTGTGAGGGGTTTTTGCAGGTCTTTTGATTTAAATTTAGCTATAATATATTCTCCATGTTCATCCCTTGTACAAGAATTCTCGATACAATCGAGTTGATCTGTATAATATATTGCTGTTCCACCCCCTCGCTGGTCTGTCCTACAGTTGTGAATGGCTGTGTAACCTGGGATGGCATAGATACCTGTAGTATCAGGCTTTAGCCAGGTCTCAGTGAGTGTGATGATTGACATATTGGACTGTAGGGATTGGAGTAGTGCTGTGAGGTCATCATAATGTTTGCTCAACGATCTAACATTGTAATTGAAGATAGTTAAGTTATTGTTGGCTCTGAGTAATGTCTTTGCTTGATCAGCTGTGTAATAGTTACAATTGCTGTTGGAGTCATGTAAGTCATTTAATAATAGGTTGATATCAGGATCAATGCTAATATCAATTCTACGGCTTATTTATCTATCACAATTGATCTAATATGAAATAATAAACACTATAAATAACATATAAACATCTTATATGCTCCAGCATGAATAAAAATGAGCTCTAATATAGTGCGGTCTCTATCAGCAATATGAGTATAAAAATGATTCCCCTTCCCTCCCCTTCCCATAACGTTTTCTTTGGTCTGTAAATAAGAGAAAACGGTGTGTAGAGGCTAACTACACTAAAACATTAGTTTTACAAAGAAAACATTGAAACACAAGTGATTTTTTCGAAAAAAAAAAAATTCCAGAGGCGGGTGGCCGGCGCCGCTCCAGGCGCTTTCCAGGCGAATATCTCAGAAGTAAGTTATTGACTTATTTTACTTTGTGCAGTTTTTACTGTTTGATTAAATGAAATAATATTCACAGGAATGGTAAAAATATGATTGTTCTTATTTTTAAGGACGCACTTTTGTAAATATTCCAAATATTTTGGGATTTATTTGGGATTAAAGGGCATATGTTTTTTCAACATTCAAACAGTTACATGCTTTATTTTTTTGTGGAATAAAGATAAGATGTTTACAGGAAACTACATCGACAAAAAATCGTATTAGCATTGTTCTTTCGGTACCAAGTCTCAAAACAACCTTACGTAGTGACATATAGGATCGGGTTCCTGCCAAACGTCCTGAAATGAGATTTTCAGTAAATATTTTTTTTTTTCAGTTGTTGTTTGGACTATCTTATTGAATATTTTTTAAAACACATTGAGTGAACACTTCTATGTGTAAAAAAAAAATGAAAGAAATTCGACGAGCAGAAAAAAAAAAAAAATTGACAGGTCATACTGCCCCTTAAAAACCATTCGTCTCCATTCACTCCTATCAAATACGCTCACACATGCTTGCTGGAAGTCCAAGCCCCTCGCACACAAAACTTCCTTTACCCCCTCCCTCCAACCTTTCCTAGGCCGACCCCTACCCCGCCTTCCCTCCACTACAGATTTATACACTCTCGAAGTTATTCTGTCTCGTTCCATTCTCTCTACATGTCCGAACCACCTCAACAACACCTCCTCAGCTCTCTGGATAATAGTTTTGGTAATCCCGCACCTCCTCCTAATTTCCAAACTCCGAATTCTCTGCATTATATTCACACCACACATTGACCTCAGACATGACATCTCCACTGCCTCCAGCCTTCTCCTCGTTGCAACATTCATCACCCATGCTTCACACCCATATAAGAGTGTTGGTATAACTATACTCTCATACATTCCCTTCTTTACTTCCATGGACAAAGTTCTTTGTCTCCACAGACTCTGAAGTGCTCCACTCACCCTTTTTCCCTCATCAATTCTATGATTCACGTCATCCTTCATAGACCCATCTGCTGACATGTCCACTCCCAAATATCTGAATACATTCACCTCCATACTCTCTCCCTCCAATCTGATATCCAATCTTTCGTCACCTAATCTTTTTGTTATCCTCATCACCTTACTCTTTCCTATATTCACTTTCAATTTTCTTCTTTTACACACCCTACCAAATTCATCCACCAACCTCTGCAACTTCTCTTCAGAATCTCCCAAAAGCACAGTGTCATCAGCAAAAAGCAACTGTGACAACTCCCACTTTGTATTTAATTCTTTATCTTTTAACCCCACACCTCTTGCCAAGACCCTCGCATTCACTTCTCTTACAACCCCATCTATAAATATATTGAACAAGCATGGTGACATCACACATCCTTGTCTAAGGCCCACTTTTACTGGGAAATAGTCCCCTTCCCTCCTACACACTCTAACTTGAGCCTCACTATCCTCATAAAAACTCTTCACTGCTTTCAGTAACCTACCTCCTATTCCATACACCTGCAACATCTGCTACATTGCCCCCCTATCCACCCTATCATACGCCTTTTCCAAATCCATAAATGCCACAAAAACCTCTTTACCCTTATCCAAATACTGTTCACCTATATGTTTCACTGTAAACACTTGGTCTACACACCCCCTACCTTTCCTAAAGCCCCCTTGTTCATCTGCTATCCTGTTTTCTGTCTTACTCTTAATTCTTTCAATAATAACTCTACCATACACTTTACCAGGTACACTCAACAGACTTATTCCCCTATAATTTTTGCACTCTCTTTTGTCCCCTTTGCCTTTATACCAAGGAACAATACACGCTCTCTGCCAATCCCTAGGTACCTTACCCTCTTCCATACATTTATTAAATAATAGCACTAACCACTCCAAAACTATATCCCCACCTGCTTTTAACATTTCTATCTTTATCCCATCAATCCCAGCTGCCTTACCCCCTTTCATTCTACCCACTGCCTCACGAACTTTGTAACTGTACCTAAATAAACTTATGCACTGTGCTGGCATGCAGGTACACATTAAAGTCACTAAGTGTCTTATTAGTCTTGAAGATGCCATAGTAATAATGATGATAATAATAATAATAACAAAAATCACTCTTGAGGCGCATTAAATGTCGTATAAAATGTTAATAGTATAGTCATTTTCTTAATCCACCTATGATATTTTTTCAAAATTATATAATAAATATGCTACATAACATATAAGCATAATAAATACACCCACAGTAGAATAAATTAACATAAATATGAGATGTTTTTCCAGTCGTCTTCTCAGAGTGTCGGAAGGAATAATGTTTTCTCTTGTCCAACACCAAAGAAAATGTGTACACAATAGTATTACTGGGGGTAACTATAAAATTATTACTTTCGTATACCTTCACTCAGAGCGTCATTCCTTCTAAAAATGGTGTGTTATATGAGAGTGGGAGTGTTGTTCTTTATTTATTCTGCTGTACCAACGTGGAGACAACTTGTACACAATGTAAGGTGTTTGTATTATGATATAAACTTTACAGATATGGAAACGAACAAGTATCAACCTACCAGCCGCGTTCGTCTGTGTTTACATACTCTGTGGCTCTGTCGTCTCTCATTTACTCGTTCTCTCTCTCTTGTTTAATCGTTTTGTGACTGTCCTCTCATTTACTCGTTCTCTCTCTCGTTTATTTGTTTTATCTCGTTTACTCACCTCTCACCCAACATTAAGAATAAAAATATTTTAAGGTAAGTAATGAGTGTACTGTATGTGCATTTTGTAGCTCTAGGGCACTTTAAATGCCTTGTATATTGTTATGTGTGGGTGGGTTGGCAAGATGGGCTACCATACCTACCACACCTGACTTTCTACAAATAAATAATATTCACCTTGCACCCTATATTAAGATCATTAAGACTACAAATATTTTAAGGTAAGTATGAGGGCGTGTAGAGGTAGAAAGTTGAAAGAAAAATTGGATATCACATTGGAGAGAGGGAGTATGGAAGAAGTGAATGTTTTCAGATATTTGGGAGTTGACTTGTCAGCGGATGGGTTTATGAAGGAAAAAAGGTGAGTGGTGCGTTGAGGTATCTGTGGAGACAAAAAACGTTATCCACGGAGGCAAAGAAGGGAATGTACGAAAGTATAGTGGTACCAACACTCTTATATGGGTGTGAAGCATGGGTTGCAAATGCTGCAGCGAGGAGGTGGCTGGAGGCAGTGGAGATGTCCTGTCTAAGGGCAATGTGTGGTGTAAATATCATGCAGAAAATTCGGAGTGTGGAAATTAGGAGGTGTGGAGTTACTAAGAGTATTTGTCAGAGGGCTGAAGAGGGGTTGTTGAGGTGGTTTGGTCATTTAGAGAGAATGGATCAAAGTAGAATGACTTGGAGAGTGTATAAATCTGTAGGGGAAGGAAGGCGGGGTAGGGGTTGTCCTCAAAAAGGTTGGAGGGAAGGCGTAAAGGAGGTTTTGTGGGCGAGGGGCTTGGACTTCCAGCAAGCATGTGTGAGCGTGTTAGATAGGAGTGAATGGAGATGAATGGTGTTTGGGACCTGATGAGCTGTTGGAGTGTGAGCAGGGTAATATTTTGTGAAGGGATTCAGGGAAACCAGTTAATTGGTTCAGTTGCACTTGAGTCCTGGAAATGGGAATGGATCTGTGTGGTCAGTGTGCGCAGTATAAAAAAAATCCTGCAGTACACAGTGCATAATGAGGAAAAAATAACTGACCGTGTTTTTGGTTTAAAACAACGACTTTGCAGTCTATTTTCGTATGGTATTTATGGTTATATTCTCGTTTTCTTGATCTCATTTGATAGAATGAAAGATATGTTAGAGAAATAGAAATAATTTTGATTGGTTTCTGGATGACAAGTACCTAGAAATTGAGCGCAAAGTAGCGAAAATGTTCGATTTTTGCCGATGTTCAAGAGTAAACAAATCACGCCACGCATACAATACACATCAACTGGCCAGTCTAATATTCTTGCACAAGTGTGCTGATATTATTTATACCGTTTTTACAATAATGCAATAGAATACATAACAGTAACTCTTCAATTTTTTGTGAGAATAAAAATTCAAAATGGAAAGCAAAAATAATGTAAAAGGGGCCTGGAGACATGACTAATGAACAGATAAAATGTTATTTGAGTGCCAGGAATGTCTTGTCTCATTTATTCTGGACCCTATTTTGAAATTGGCATCTTTTGAAATTTGTATGAAATTGGCCAAATTGCCAATTTCTGACCACCTTATTGGGTAGTTGAAATTGGTAAATTGGCGGTTTCTTATACTCAATTGATAGAACAAATGAAATTCTAGCGAAATAGCTATAATTTTAGTAGACTGAAACATTGGAATTGGCCGAAAATAGGGCTCAAAGTGGGGAAAATCACCGATGCGTAAATAGCATCGATACCGCTAACTTCGTGAAAGCATAATTCCGTTAGTTTAACATCAAATTTCATAATTTTGGTGGCGTTATGATCGGAAAAAGATTCTCTTGTCATTTCATAAGAATTTTTTTTTTTTTTTTCCGAAAATGTATCGACTCTGAGAGAGAGTTAAGAATCGGGGTCTCGACCCTGAAAGGGTTAAAGGAGGGGATTGAGATATTGGCGGTTTGGAGGGATTTTCTGAACTGTCGTATCTTAGCGCCTCTGCAAAGACAGTGATTATGTGTGAGTGACATGAAAGTGTTGAATGATGATGAAAGTATTTTCTTTTGGGGATTTTCTTTCTTTTTGGGTAACCCTGCCTCGGTGGGAGACGGCCGACGTGTTAAAAAAAAAGGAATGAGTGTATACTACAGTGGACCCCCGGCTAACGAACAAAATTCATTCCAGAAACCTGCTCAAGTGCCATTACCGAACAAATTTACTTCCTTAAGAAATAATGTCACATAGTTTAGTCTATTTCAGACCCCCAAAAATACACTTCCACAAGCACTTACAATATTGTGCTTACATAACTGTACGATTTCCGGGGTGTTCGTTAGCCGGGGGTCCACTGTATATGCATTTTATCGCTCTAGGACACTAACCCTTTCAGGGTTATGGTCGTACAAGTACGTTTTACGCACTGTGGTTATTGACGTACTAGTACGCCTAAATTCTAGCGCCCTCAAATCAAGCAGAAACAGGCTGTTAGGCCTAGATGTGATAGAATGGGTCTGTGCGGTCAGTGTGCGCAGTATAAAAAAATTCCTGCACCACACAGTGCATAATGAGGAAAAAAAAAACTCTGACCGTGTTTTTGGTTTAAAATAGCAACTTTGCAGTCTATTTTCGTATGGTATTTATGCTTGTATTCTCGTTTTCTTAGTCTCATTTTATAGAATAGATGATATATTACAGAAATGGAGATCATTTTGACTGGTTTCACGATGACAAGTACCTTTAAACTGAGCGCAAAGTAGCGGAAATGTTCGATTTTGGCCGATGTTCAGGAGTAAACAAATCACACCATGCGTCCAATACACATCAACTGGAGAGTCTAATATTCTTGCACAAGTGCGCTGATATTATTTATACCATTTTTTTACAGTGATGCAGTTGTATACATAACAGTAAATCTTTTATTTTTTGTGAGAAAAATTCAAAATGGAAAGCAAAAGTAATGTAAGAGGGGCCTGGAGACGTGACTAATGAACAGAGAAGATGTTATTTTAGTGCCAGGAATGTCTGCCTTGTTTTTTATGGACCCTATTTTGAAATTGGCATAGTTTGAAATTTGTGTGAAATTGGCCAAATTGCCATTTTCTGACCACTAATTTGGGTAGTTGAAATTGGTAAATAGGCGGTTTCTTGTACTGAATCGATAGAAGAAATGGAGTTCTAGCGAACTAGCCATAATTTTAGTAGACTGAAACATTGGAATGTGCCGAAAATAGGGCTCAAATTGGGCGAAATCGCCGATGCGTAAGTGTCATGGCTACCGCTAACTTCGTGAAAGCATAATTCCGTTAGTTTTCGATCAAATTTCATAATTTTTGTGGCGTTATGATCGGAAAAAGATTCTCTATCATTCCATAAGAATTTTTTTTTTTTTTTTAAATTCGTGGACCCTGAGAACGAGTTTCAGAGAGACCCCTTGGACCCCCAAAGGGTTAAATGTCGTAGTATATTACATGTGGGTTGGTTGGCTAGGTGGGCTACCATACCTACCACACCTGACTTCTTACAATAAACATTGCTCACTTCTCACCCTACATTAAGATTACACATATTTTGAGGTAAGTTCGTATTGAGTGTACTGTGTGTGTATTTTACTTTTTATTGTTTTTTAATGCCTAGTTCTATTGCTAACTTAATATATGTTAGTGTAAACTTATTATCTCTAACTGCTTCTTTAACACAGTTAAGGTATGAACAGATGTCTTCTTCAAGGGGCCAGGCCGAGGTTTGGCAGACAGTAACTTGACACCACCACCAGCCTTAAAACGCTGCACCCAGTTCCTCACTGAACGCTCACACACACTAACATTCTCCACTATTTCTTTTGTCTGGTACCAGTTTTGTGAAGTCCTATGATTTCAGCTATAGTTTCAGGTGTTAAAGACTTCCTTTTACCCATAATCAAACATGTATAGCCCCAAAACCAAAGGGAACACAGGACAAAAGATGGGGCGGATGAGAGACAACAGTGCAACACTTCCTCTCACCACGGCAGCCACGTGAGCAATGAAAAGTCACTGTGAAGTGTGGCGGCAGGCCGTGACATCATGCTAATGGCTACTACCCAGCAGAATGCACTGACGAAAAAAGAATCCCGTTTATGGTAGGCCTTTGATTTTCGTCACTGCATTATGCCGGGGCGCTCAGGCGGCATAATGCCATGATGAGCACTGTATCTTCTATTCTATCAAATGAGACCAAGAAAACGAGAATACAACCATAAATACCATACGAAAATACACCGTAAAGTTGCTGTTATAAACCAAAAACACTGTTGCAGGGTTTTTTTTCTCATGGACTGCATGCTGCAGGATTTTTTTTATACTGCGCACACTGACCACGCAGACCCATTCTCTCACATGTAGGCTAGAATTTTGGCGTAGTATTACGGGCCCAACACTGGTTTCAAAGCAGTAATATTACGGGACCATCCCTGAAACGGTTAACATGGAAATAAGTCGTAGTGATTGACTTTACTGGGTTATGTATAGTGTATAATTGTTTTTTATTCTATTTTTTACTTTTAAGTACAATGGTACCTTGACTTTCGAGTGCCCCAACTTACAAGTTATCCAAGTTATGAACCATTGCTTGGTCGATTGTTTACTTTGAGTTCCGAGCGAAAAATATATATTTACTGAAAATGACACTTGGCAAGAACCCTGGCCTAAATGGCACAACGAAAGGTGGTTTTGGGACTTGGTACTTATAAAACGATGCAAGTGCGATGTTCTCACTGGAGGTAATCGTGTTATTATGTTTAGTTATTCTACAAAGAAATAAAATTGCTGAGTTTTTGACATTTGCAAAATATCTTGCCCTTTACTCCCACACAAATTCCAAAATATTTGGAATATTTCTAATATTCCACAAGCCAATTGTAGAACAATCATTTTTTTATTATTCCTATCAATATTATTGCATTTACTTCAATAATAAATGGTGGGCTTCATGAAATAAGTCAATAACTAACTTACGAGATATTCATATATCACTGCACTAGTGATCTAGTGCAGTTAGCCTCTCAAAAACTTGGTTTTCTCTTACCCAGAACCAAAGAACACGTTATAGGAAGGAGCAGTAATCATTTTATATGCTCGGACTGGTCCTGGACACTCACCATATTATGGCCTATTTTATTCATTCTAGAGTATATAAAATGTTTCTGTTACTTATAGTGTTAATTATGTTGTTAGATAAATTCTGATAGATAAATAAGCCATAGAGTTGATATTAGCATTATGAAGCATTTTCTCCTGCCCCAGCATGGTTTTTTGGGGGCTGGAACGGATTAATGGTACTTCAATTAATTTCGGTGAGTAAAATTGATTTGATATACGAGCAAATTGAGTTACGAGCTCGGTTACGGAACGAATTAAATTCGTAAGTCAATGTACCACTGTGTACTTATAAGCAAAAAGGGAAATGTATGAGAGTAGAGTTATGGGTGTGAAGCATGGGTGGTGAATGTTGCAACAAGGAGAAGGCTGGAGGCAGCGGAGATGTTGTGTCTGAGGGTAGTGTGCAGTGTGAATATAATGCAGAGAATCTTTAGTTTGAAAATTAGGAGGTGCAGGGTTACTGTAAGTATTATCCAGAGGGCTGAGTAGGGGTTGTTGAGGTAGTTCAGATATTTAGAGAGAATGGAACAAAATAGAATGATTTGGAGAGCATTTAACTCTGTATTTGAAGGAAGATGGGGTAGTGGCGGCCTGGGAAAGGTTGGAGGGAAGGGGTAAAGGAGAATTTGTGTGCAAGGGGCTTGAACTTCCATCAAGCATGCAGGAGCATGTTAGATAGCAGTGAGTGGAGACAAATGGTTTTTATGACTTGACATGCTGCTGGAGCATGAGCAAAGTTACATTTATTAAGGGATTCAGGGAAACTGGCAAGGCAGACTTGAGTCCTGGAGGTGGGAAGTACAGTACTGCACTCTGAAGGAGGAGTGTTGATGTTGCAGTTTAACTGTAGTGTAGGCCTGCCTCTGGGAAGACAGTGATGGAGTGGATGATGATGATGGAAGGGTTTTCTTCTTTTTTGGGTCACCCTTTCAGTGTGTTAAGAAAAAAGAAGTACCACACACAGTGAACCCCCAAGTATCGGCCGTAATTCGTTCCAGAAGCTAGGCCTTAACTCGAACTGCCCGAAAGTCGAAATAATATTTCCCATAAGAAATAATGTAAATTACAATTAATCCGTTTCCACCCAAAAATATTCACAAAAAAAAATCATTTTTTTTAAGAATAAATACTATAGTTTTACATACAGAAAATAATGACAAATAAATATAAAGCACTAATTTTAATGGATAAATGAACATTTGAATAAGTTTTGCATTTAGTGAAGACTCTTGTTGGCATATGAGAGAGGCAGGAGTTTGTTTGGAGGCAGGACAAGATAGCCCTTTAATATGACACTAATATAAACTCTACGGCTTATTTATCTATCACAATTCATCTAATATGACATAATAAACAATATTAATAACATAGAAACATGATATATACTCTAGAATGAATAAAATATGTCATTATGTATGAGAGGACTGGTTGTAGTGTTCTTGTTGTTGGGTTTATAAGGGCCACTGATCATAAGCCGTACATATAGTGGTGGTGGTAGGCTGCAGCAGAAGCCACCACTACTATTCACACTGAAACAATGTACGTAATTTATAAATAAGAAATATTTACACTTGCCTTGGTAGAGATAGTGGCAGAGGACGTTGTTGGGCTCAGTACCCCTATATACTACCTCAAACAACAATGGAGTTAAGTTTCGTGTCGTAATTTTTCTATCGCTTAATCGCTTAACTTACTTGCTACACTGTTAATGCTACACTTTATCGCTGGCTGGTGCTATAGCCTTTATCGACTCGTGCTGCTTTAGTATCGTATATATCGTAGAATCACTGAAGAAGGCACATTCTCCCCTCTCTTCCTACTCCACTTTGGTGGTACTTTGCTACAATTTCTTTCTTCAATTCTATCGTGTTTGTCACTTTCTTTACCAAAGGACTGCCACTATGAAGTTTCTTTGGGCCCATGGTGGCTTATTTCACAGTCACAATCAATAAACAAGCACTAAACACAATGAATTTATTGTTAAATGTTTGGATGAGCGTGCCGGGTAATGTTCACTCAATGGTAAACAAAGCTAGACTGGCTCAAGACGCCTGCACGGAGAGGCGTGCAAGCGTGGACAGGTCTGGTATGGCGGCTGAAACACGGGGAAACGGCTGATAGGCCAAAATTGGGCCGAAGAAAGCGACCGAAACACGAGTTGGCTGATACTCAGGGTAGCCAATACTCGGGGGTCCACTGTATATGTCGTGCCAAATAGGTAAAACTTACGATTTTAGCTTAACCCTTTGAGGGTCCAGACCCCTGATCAGAAACCTGTCCACGGGGTCCAAAAATTAATAAAAAAAAATTCATATGAAATGGTAGAGAATCTTTTTCTGGAGGTAATAAAATAAATAGTACAAAATTTGATTTAAATTTGACGAAATTATGCTCTCGCGAATTTTGCTGCATTGGCAATATTTGCACACCAGCGATTTTGCCCACTTTGACTCCCATTTTAGGCCAATTAGTACATTATTCCATTCAACCAAATTCTTAGCTATTTCGCTAGTATTACTTCTATTCTATCGATTGAGCACAAGAAATCACCCAGTCAACTGTTTCAACTACAAAATAAAGTGAGCGGAAATTGGTAATTTAGCCAATTTAACACAAAGTTCAAAATATTCCAATTTCAAAATAGGGTGCAGAATAAACAATGTAGGCATTCCTGGCACTAAACTAACATTTCCTCTGTTCATTAGTTATGTTTTCAGTCTTTACAAATGAATTCCATTTTGATTTTTTATTCACATAATGAATTTTTATTCAAACCAAAAAATGGAAGATTTACTGTTATGCAATGTTGCAATAATTGCATAAATAATATCAGCACATTCGTGAACGTATATTAGACCCACCAACTGATATGTATTAGACTCGTGACGACATTTGTTTACTCTTGAACATTTCCGCTATTTTGAGCTCAGTTTCGAGGTATCTTCAGTACTAAAACCAATCAAAATCATCTCTACTTCTGTAATATATATTCCATTCTATCAAGTGAGACCAAGAAATCGCGAATACAATCATAAAAAACATGAAAAAACACCACAAAGTCGCTGTTTTAATCCAAAATTACAGTCACAGTTTTTTTCTCTCATGCACTGCGTGCTCCAGGATTTGTTTTATGTGGTGCACATATACCACATAGATGTGTTCTCTCATATCTAGGCCCAAATTTACCACTCACAGGTTATCTGAGTGAGCTGAGCTCATGGCATAGATCTACAGTTTGGACCCTGGCTTCAAAGCCATAGATCTACGGGACAGACCCTTAAAGGGATAACTGAAATTTGAGGATTCCTCACTACTTGTCGTGTACATAGAGAACAGCAACAATTGGATTGTTGATTTGTCTGGTTATTCGATGTAGAAGGTACTGGGTCAGAAGGATTGTCACCGTCTGGCTCGTTTGTCTGATTAAAAGGAGTCTCATCAACTAAATCACATCCTAGCTTCATATGGTCCAAGTGTGATTCCTTATAATCTCCAGTACTAATTTCTTTAACCTTTTGCAGCCTCTCCTCGCTTAACAGAGTTCCTTTCCTAACACCACGTCAGTAAATGAATTCATCGCTAAGTGAGGAGCATACTATAATGGTAGTGGGTTTGTGTCAACCATCTTTGATATTGTTTTAATGTCAACTTTGCACTATTTATAACATTTCTGGTATATTTTTAAATGTTTATACAGTAGTGTACTATGTACAGCCTCTCCTCACTTAGCGATGTACTCGTTTACCAATGACTCAGACTTACGACGGGCTCTCTGATCAGTATGCATATCTAAATATTAGAGCTGATTTCCTCTATTCTGTTTATTACAATATACAGTACACTGCTATATAAACATTTAAAAATAAACCAAAAATGTTATAAATGGTGCAAGGGTGACATTAAAACAATACCAAAGATGGTTGACACAAACCCACTACTATTATAGTATGCTCCTCACTTAGCGACGAATTTGTTTACCGACAAGTTCTTAGGAACGGGACTCCGTTGTTAAGTGAGGAGAGGCTGTTTTGTAATAAACAGAATAGAGGAAATCAGCTCTAATACATTATTTAGGTATGCATATTGGTCAGAGAGCCCATTGTAAATCCAAATCATTGGTAAACGAGTACGTCGCTAAGTGAGGAGAGGCTGTATTTATTTTCATTGATATGTTCATCTATTTGGTAGGGACCAGTGAACTTTTGGTCGAGCTTTGGCATTTTAGATGTTTTATTGAAATTAAAGGGAAAAACACAGAGTTACTAGATTATAGGAAAGGCTTAGGATTATACTTGTGTGGAGTGTTAAACCCATGTGATAATTCATCATGAGTAGTGGAAGCTCAATTCTTCGTCCATATATGAAAGGAAAATTTGATCATGTAAGGTAGTGTTTCAAAGAAATTAAATGGAATAAAACATTGAAAGGATAGATTTGAGCAATGACATAAAGAACTGTGCAAGATATGTGAAAATATGCAACATGTATGAAAATTTAATCAGATAAGGTCATTCCAAAAGGAATGTAAGAAAAGGGAATGTGGTTTAACTGAGGGTCCTAAAAAACCATAAAAGTGAAAGTACTTGCCACCAGTACAGGAAGCATGCCAATCCAAAAACTTGCAAGAGATTTAAACAATTCAGAAATTACTACACCAACGTAATAATAATAATAATAATAATAATTTTAGGGATTTTATAATTCTTGGGTGCCTGTTCTTTCAAAAAATTCACTAGCACTTGTCCATCAATGCAACAACTACAGTTAAAAGAATACAAGTGTACTAAAGTTTATATCCAAGAGTGACAGTATGATTATCAGGATTGTTAGACCTAGAAAAGAATTGTGCTTTCAACTGTAAGGAGAGAGAAAATGGAAAATGTTAAAAAGAAAGGAGTAAAGCAATATCAGGTTGCCTGTTTAGGTTTGTGATCAGAATGACAGAACACAAACTATCATAGACAATGGTAAACTTGCTGAATTGGAGGTAGGGAAATGTGCAACATACTAAATAGTACACAAATAACCCGCACGTAGGAGAGAGGAGTTTATGATGACGTTTCGGTCTGACTTGGACCATTTACAAAATCACACTAACAGAGAGGAGAGGAGGCAGTATATATAGTCTAGCAGACAGGGATGGGACAAGAGAGGTAGTAGTTGTAGTGGAGTCAAAGACCAAGAAAGAGAAGCACTGCAAGGGAAATATGGTCCCACAAATGGGAGGAACAAAAACACAGATAGGGGGAGGGGGGAATAAAGGACCAAACACCCAAGACAGAAGAAAGATAACCCAAAGAGGAAAGGGGAAGAGGGAGAAGAAGAAAAATTAATCAGGTTAAGTCATGGGTGTTCTGTAGTTTGGAGCATGTTACAATGTAATGGGAAAGAAAGGCATCTACAGAGACAAAACCAGGACTACGATTCATACAAGGAAAGTTGTGTATAAGGGAGAATTCAACCAGACGGCTACTGTGAAAGTTAGAAATAGGGTAGACAGTTTTAGCAGAAGACCAGTCAATAGGATAACTGTGATCTCTGACATGACAGAAAAGAGCATTGTTAGTGTCGGCAAGCCTAACAGTACTTTTGTGCTCCCTGAGTCTGTCAGAAAGAGAACAGTCAGTTTATGCATTACAGTTGACCCCCAGTTTACGTACTGCTTCCAACTCCAACAATTATGTAAGTGTATTTTTGTAAGTGCTTTTGTAAGTGTATTTTTGGGGTCTAAAAGGACTAATCTACTTTACATTATTCCTTATGGGAATAAATTCGTTCGGTAACGGCACTCGAACAGCATTCTGGAATGAATTATGGCCGTTAACCGTGGGTCCACTGTATATCTACAAGCACAGTATAGCACTTTTCTAGATTTTTTGGGTTATCCTAGGTAATTTACACTATGTATAATTGTATTTATGTGTACCTGTAAGATAGATACAGACAGACAGACAGAGAAAGAGACAGCCAATCAGCCAGCCTGCTGAACACATACTACACGTTCCAGAATTGTTTCTCTTTACTTAGGGCATAGGTTATAGGACATTCTGGCAGGATAACACTACCAGTGGTACCAAAATTGAGAGGATGTTGCACATGGGTTGTTATCGAGGTTTTTTATATTTCCTTGACCACTTGTGGCCACATCCTCCTCAAAGCCACTAAACTCAGGGTCAACATCACTTTCCTCTTAAAGGGGGAGTGTTAATAAGAACATAAGAACATAAGAAAGAAGGAACACTGCAGCAGGCCTACTGGCCCATGCGAGGCAGGTCCAAATCTCCAACGGCTTAAGCCAATGCCCCTACCCAGCTAGATCAGGTTACATTCACTTAAGGAAGGAGCACTGCATCTGACCTAGTAACACAAGCTAGTCAAGACCAATTCACACCCAACCGCACCCACTCATATAATTGTCCAGCCGACCACCTGGTCAGGTCACTTCCACTTAATTAAGGAATTAGTACAGGTCAGGTTACATTCACTTAAGGAAGGAGCACTGCATCTGACCTACTACAAGCTAGTCAGATCCAAACTCACACCCATCCACACCCACCCATGTATTTATCTAACCTATTTTTAAAACTACACAACGTCTTAGCATCTATGACGGTACTCGGGAGTTTGTTCCACTCATCCACAACTCTATTACCAAACCAGTGCTTTCCTATATCCTTCTTGAATCTGAACTTTTCCAACTTGAAACCATTGCTGCGAGTCCTGTCTTGGTTGGATATTTTCAGCACGCTATTTACATCCCCTTTGTTTATTCCTGTTTTCCATTTGTACACCTCAATCATATCCCCCCTAATTCTACGCCTTTCTAGAGAGTGCAGATTCAGGGCCCTCAGTCTATCCTCATAGGGAAGATTTCTGATACAAGGGATCAACTTTGTCATCCTCCTTTGTACGTTTTCCAGTGCATTTATATCCATTCTGTAATACGGTGACCAGAACTGTGCAGCATAATCTAAATGAGGCCTAACCAAAGATATATAGAGTTGAAGAACAACCTGAGGACTTCTATTATTTATACTTCTTGATATGAAGCCCAGTGAATCCCTGGTGTTTGCCGTGCTGTTTGCTCTAGCTGGTGCTCAATTGAACTGGTGCTCCCACAAGGTACTAAGGGGTCCCAGATTTTTTAATACTATGCACACCAAGTGTTAAAACTTATTCTATGCTGACCAGGCATCTCAGGCCAATTGTGGCAAATTTGGAGGCAGGAAAAATAAAACGATATACGTTTGGAGCACTAGCGGTAACAACATAGATCTACGTTTGGACAGTTAAGGGGTTAAGGAGGTAAAGTTGAGCCCAATGTAATAAGCAAAGATGTGAGGAGATTACTTTTGGATATTAGTGTGAAAAACAATGCAACTCGTGTGTATATCTTATTTAAACTTTATTTTGGATTGCTTTTCATATTTTGCTTTGGAATTTATATAAAACTGATAAATACCCATCTTTTGTAAACATAATAAAATGCCACAGTATTAGCCCTAATATGAAGTATGGACATTTATTTTAGACATGCATTTCTTGTGTTTGAATGGTTTGTATAGTATACATGTTCTTTACAGCCTTAACAGAAACATCTTTAATGTAAACCTATATATAGTACAATGTCTTTCTGCTTCAGGAAACTCTGCTGAGCAGACCCAAGCCACTCACTCAGGATGAAGAAATTCAAACATTCCCTCCGGTTGGACAAAACATGTGGTTTTATTATAAGTAAGTGCCTTGGTGTATTGCAGGTGTCCACTATATAGTATTGTATCCCTCTTATTCCTACTTTTTTCTTTTATCATATCTGACAAAATGATGTCTTAATGACCGGAGCAGCTGATAGTCATATTCTGAGGTTCATAGGGGATGTTTGGAGTAATGCAAAACACTGTAGGTTGTCTGGAGACATATATTTTAGTCTTGAGAGAGGAGCCCAGGCTGCCTGTCTACTATTCTCATGCCTAGTCGTCGAATGATAGCAGAGCCTCTGGTACAGCTCATGTGGGGAGTCTCGTGACATCATAGCTAGCAAGCGAGCCTTGCTATAATATAACGTGGTTGGAATATCTAACTACAGTGGACCCCCGACTAACGAGCAAAATTCATTCCAGAAGCCTGCTCAAGTGCCATTACTGAACGAATTTACTCCCTTAACCCTTTGGGGGTCGGTGCCGTACTAGTACGTTTTACGAGCAGGGGTTGGTGCCGTACTAGTACGCCCAAATTCTAGCGGCCTCAATTTAAGCAGAAAACGTCTGGTAGGCATACATATGAAAGAATGGGTCTGTGTGGTCAGTGTGCGCAGTATAAAAAAAATCCTGCAGTACACACTGCATAATGAGTGAAAAAAAACTCTGACCGTTTTTTTCGATTAAAACAGCGACTTTGCAGTCGATTTTCGTATAGTTTTTATTGATGTATTCTCGTTTTCTTGGTCTCATTTGATAGAATGGAAGATATATTACAGAAATAGAGATGATTTTGATTGGTATGACAATGACAAGTACCTTGAAATTGAGCTCAAAGTAGTGAAAATGTTCGATTTTTGACGATGTTCAAGAGTAAACAAATCACACCATGCCTCCAATACACATACTCTGGCGAGTCTTATATTCATGCACAAGTGCTCTGATATTATTTATACCATTTTTACAATGATGCAGTTATATACATAACAGTAAATCTTCTATTTTTTGTGAGAATAAAAATTCAAAATGAAAAGCAAAAGTAAAGGAACAGGGGCCTGGAGACGTGACTAATGAACATAGAACATGTTATTTTAGTGCCAGGAATGTCTGCCTTGTTTACTCTGGACCCTATTTTGAAATTGGCATCGTTTGAAATTTGTGTGAAATTGGAAAATTTCCATTTTCTGACCACTATTTTGGGTAGATGAAATTGGTAAATAGGCAATTTCATGTACGCAATCGATAGACGAAATGGAGGTCTAGCGAAATAGCTATAATTTTAGGAGACTGACACATTGGAATTTGTCGAAAATAGGGCTCAAAGTGGGCAAAATCGCCGATGCGTAAGTGTCATGGCTGCCGCTAACTTCGCGAAAGCATAATTCCGTTAGTTTTCGATCAAATTTCATAATTTTGGTGGCGTTATGATCGGAAAAAGATTATCTATCATTTCGTAAGAAAAAATTAATTTTTTTTTTTCCAAAAAAATTTCGACCCCAGGAACACTTTCCTGAGAAGGCCTGTCGACCCCCAAAGGGTTAAGAAATAATGTCAAGTATGTAGGTTAGTCCATTTCAGACCCCCAAAAATACACTTACAAAAGCACTTAAAATATTATACTTACATAATTGTACGATTTCCGGGGTGCTCGTTAGTCGGGGGTCCACTGTATATAAGTGGTAACAATGTTGATAGCTTGGTGACGCTAACATATGGCGTCCCCAACATACAGATAACTCATACAAAGGATAGACAATAAACATTTTGGTTCTGGGCTGATTCTATACAATACAACAAACATTGTACACAACAACATAAGACAATTAAATGTAATGCATTACAAATCATGGTAAATGATAGAATCAGTGAGTGTACAGTTTAACAGAAAGAGATCAATCGATTGGTAGTCATGTGGGCTACAGATTCTGAGGAAATGCATTTACAAAGAAGAAAGTGTTTAACAGAAAAGGCAAACTTGGTGCACACAAGTCTTTTACTGTTACATCTCAGAATTTGTAGAGAACATGAACACTTACTAAAAAAAAAAAAAATTTTAACTATTAAATCAACATACTAGAAGGCTTACTATACACACAGTTGAAATACTTTTTGTACTATACTATTCATCCATACAGGTTGTTTACATTTAACCCCAACTCTGCTAGGGTGAGATTTACGTATGCAGAGTGGTCATCATCTCTAGGGGGGTCAAATTTTGTTGCAACTGCTAATACATGTGGTTGAGAAAGATCAGCATTAGTATTAACTGAAACTTGAGGATTCCTCACTACTTGTCGTGTACGTAGAGAATAGCGACGATCGGATTGTTGATTTGTCTGGCTATTAGAGGTAGAAGGTACTGGGTTAGAAGGATTGCCAGCATCTGGCTCGTTTGTCTGATTACTAGGAATCTCATCAACTTCATCACATACTAGCTTCATATGGTCTAAGTGTGAGTCCTTATAATCTCCAGTACTAATTTCTCTAACCTTATACAGCCTCTCCTCACTTAATGACTGAGTTCCGTTCCTAAGACCACACTGGTAAATGAATTCATCGCTAAGTGAGGAGCATACTATAATGATAGTGGGTTTGTGTCAACCATCTTTGATATTGTTTTAATGTCACCTTTGCACTATTTATAACATTTCTGGTATATTTTTAAATGTTTATACAGTAGTGTACTATATACAGTGGACCCCCGGAGTTCGTACTGCTCCAAACTCGAACAATTATGTAAGTGTATTTTTGTAAGTGCTTTTTTGAGTGTATTTTTGGGGGTCTAAAAGGACTAATGTAATTTACATTATTCCTTATGGGAACAAATTCGTTCGGTAACGGCACTTGAGCAGCATTCTGGAACGAATTAATGACGAACTCCAGGGGTCCACTGTATTGTAATAAACAGAAGAGAGGAAATCAGCTCTAATGTACATTATTTAGGTATGCATATTGGTCAGAGAGCCCCTTGTAAGTCCAAATCGTCGGTAAACTAGTACGTCGCTAAGTGAGGAGAGACTGTATTTATTTCCATTGATATGTTCGGCTACTTGGTAGGGACCAGTAAACTTTTGGTCGAGCTTTGGCATTGCAGATGTTTTATTGAAATTAGGTAGCATAACTCTCGAGCCTACTTTAGTTTTGGTTGGCTTTGCTCGAGTGTTAGTAATTCTTGTAAATTCTGCTGTTGATTTATGAAGTGTTTCTCGGATTCTTCTGAAGACAATTTGTGCTAAGCTTGTAGGAGTTGCTACAAAATCATCTACATTATAATTTGGTTTTGGAGTGGAATATAACAACTCATACAGAAGAGAGAAGTGTAGAGGAGAGAGAGAGAGAGATTTTAGGAAATGTTGAGCGAGTGTGTGGGGAGTTTTGAACCAAGTGAGAGAGTAATTGTGGTTGGGGATCTTAATGCTAAAGTGGGTAAAAATGTTGTGGAGGGAGTAGTAGGTAAATTTGGGGTTCCAGGGGTAAATGTAAATGGGAAACCATTAATTGAGCTATGTGTAGAAAGAGGTTTGGTAATAAGTAATACATATTTTATGAAAAAGAGGATAAATAAATATACAAGGTATGATATAGCACGTAAGGAAAGTAGTTTGTTGGATTATGTATTGGTGGATAAAAGGTTGATGGGTAGGCTTCAGGATGTACATGTTTATAGAGGGGCAACAGATATATCAGATCATTATTTGGTTGTAGCTACAGTTAGAGTAAAAGCTAGATGGGACAAAAAGAAAATGGCAACAGCAAGTAAGAGAGAGGTAAAAGTGTACAAACTAAGGGAGGAAGAAGTTAGGGTGAGATATAAGCAACTATTGGCAGAAAGGTGGGCTAGTGCAAGTATGAGTAGTGGGGGGTTGAAGAGAGTTGGGATAGTTTTAAAAATGCAGTATTAGAATGTGGGGCAGAAGTTTGTGGCTATAGGAAGGTGGGTGCAGGAGGAAAGAGGAGTGAGTGGTGGAATGAAGAAGTAAAGGGTGTGATAAAAGAGAAAAAAGTAGCTTATGAGAGGTGTTTACAAAACAGAAGTGTTAATAGAAGAGCAGAGTATATGGAGAGTAAAAGAAAGGTGAAGAGAGTGATGAGAGAGTGCAAAAGAAGAGCGGATGAAAGAATGTGAGAGGCTCTGTCAAGAAATTTTGCTGAAAACAAGAAAAATTTTTGGAGTGAGATAAACAAGGTAAGAAAGCCTAGGGAACAAATGGATTTGTCAGTTAAAAACAGAGTAGGGGAGTTAGTAGATGGGGAGCTGGAGGTATTGGGTAGATGGCGGGAATATTTTGAGGAACTTTTAAATGTCGATGTAAAAAGGGAGGCGGTAATTTCATGTACTGGCCAGGGAGGTACAACATCGTTTAGGAGTGAAGAAGAGCAGGATGTGAGTGTGGGGGAGGTGCTTGAGGCATTACGTAGAATGAAAGGGGGTAAAGCAGCTGGAACTGACGGGATCATGACAGAAATGTTAAAAGCAGGGGGATATATAGTGCTGGAGTGGTTGGTATTTTTGTTTAATAAATGTATGGAAGAGGGGAAGGTACTTAGGGATTGGCAGAGAGCATGTATAGTTCCTTTATATAAAGGGAAGGGGGATAAAAGAGAGAGTAAAAATTATAGGGAATAAGTTTACTGAGTATACCAGGTAAAGTGTATGGCAGGGTTATTATTGAAAGAATTAGAGGTAAGACAGGGAGTAGGATTGCAGATGAGCAAGGAGGCTTTAGAGTGGGTAGGGGATGTGTAGATCAAGTGTTTACAGTGAAGCATATATGTGAACAGTATTTAGATAAAGGTAGAGAAGTTTTTATTGCATTTATGGATTTAGAAAAGGCATATGATAGTGGATAGGGGAGCAATGTGGCAAATGTTGCAAGTGTATGGAATAGGTAGTAAGTTAGTGAAGGCTGTAAAGTGTCTTTATGAGGATAGTGAGGCTCAGGTTAGGGTGTGTAGGAGAGAGAGAGATTACTTCCCGGTAAAAGTAGGTCTTAGACAGGGATGTGTAATGTCACCATGGTTGTTTAATATATTTATAGATGTGGTTGTAAAAGAAGTAAATGCTAGGGTGTTGGGGAGAGGGGTGGGATTAAATTATGAAGAATTAAATGCAAAATGGGAGTTGACACAGTTACTTTTTGCTGATGATACTGTGCTTATGGGAGATTCTAAAGAAAAGTTGCAAAGGTTAGTGGACGAGTTTGGGAGAGTGTGTAAAGGTAGAAAGTTAAAAGTGAACATAGATAAGAGTAAGGTGATGAGGGTATCAAACGATTTAAATAAAGAAAAATTGGATATCACATTGGAGAGAGGGATTATGGAAGAAGTAAATGTTTTCAGATATTTGGGAGTTGACGTGTCAGCGGATGGGTTTATGAAGGATGAGGTTAACCATAGAATTGATGAAGGAAAAAAGGTGAGTGGTGCATTGAGGTATCTGTGGAGACAAAAAACGTTATCCATGGAGGCAAAGAAGGGAATGTACGAAAGTATAGTGGTACCAACACTCTTATATGGGTGTGAAGCATGGGTTGCAAATGCTGCAGCGAGGAGGAGGCTGGAGGCAGTGGAGATGTCCTGTCTAAGGGCAATGTGTGGTGTAAATATTATGCAGAAAATTCGGAATGTGGAAATTAGGAGGTGTGGAGTTACTAAAAGTATTTGTCAGAGGGCTGAAGAGGGGTTGTTGAGTTGGTCTGGTCATTTAGAGAGAATGGATCAAAGTAGAATGACTTGGAGAGCATATAAATCTGTAGGGGAAGGAAGACGGGGTAGGGGTCGTCCTAGAAAAGGTTGGAGGGAAGGGGTAAAGGAGGTTTTGTGGGCGAGGGGTTTGGACTTCCAGCAAGCATGTGTGAGCGTGTTAGATAGGAGTGAATGGAAACGAATGGTTTTTTGGACATAACGATCTGTTGGAGTGTGAGCAGGGTAACATTTTGTGAAGGGATTCAGGGAAACCAGTTAATTGATTTAGTTGGACTTGAGTCCTGGAAATGGGAAGTACAATGCCTGCACTTTAAAGGAGGGGTCTGGGATAGTGACAGCTGGGACGGACTATTCTCAGCTGTCGTATCTGAGCTCCTCTGCAAAGACAGTGATTATGTATGAGTGTGGTGAAAGTGTTGAATGATGATGAAAGTATTTTCTTTTTTGGGGATTTTCTTTCTTTTTGGGTCACCCTGCCTCGGTGGGAGACGGCCTACTTGTTAAAAAAAAAAAAATACAGTAAACACTTATCTACACCACATAATGCGTAATGTGGGGTATCACCTATAGAGGCATTGTAAGCAGAATTTATGGCATACTGAACATCAGGTGTAACTTCATCCCGGGTGGCACTATTGGGATTGATATTTGCTCTCAGAACGTCAAATACTTTCTTATTGGTTCTTTCCATTAAACCATTGCTGGCTGGATGGTGCGGAACAATGATTGAATTAGAGATGTTATACAAAGTACAGACGCTACCCTACTTACGAACATTCACACATATGAACAGATGCTGTGTTAGTTAAAGTTTCATTCGCAATACTTCCACAAATTCAAATTTTGAATTCCGCGCCTTCTGCATAGTATGGTATTTTATTGCAACCCACCCTCTCCCCCAGTAGCCCCACACAACCTCCAATCTTCCTCTCATCCATCACCTCAAGTTTATTGTACCAATTATAAAGGTAAGAAGTTTTTTATTACAGTATTTATTGTTAAAATATGCTTTAGTATTAAGAACCGTACATTACTAATACTGTACAATATTGTCTTTTTCAACGAACAACGCCGCAGAGAGAGAACAATGATAATAATATTAAAAACAATAATAATAATCGTAACAATAGAAAAATGGCAAAATAACGACTTACAAACAATTCAAGATACGAACAGCCTTCTGGAACATAACTTGTTTGTAAGTTGCAGGGCGTCTGTACACATCTTTTCAATAATCACATTACAGAATTCACCTACATTATCTGTTATTAGGGACTTAGAAGTAGTATGCCTGCAGATTATGCATTCCTCAAATGCTTTAGCTACTGTCTCAGCAGTCTTACCTGCTATAGGAACTAACTCACAATATCTGATGTAATGGTCTACCATAACACACATGTTTATTGCCCTGGAGGGAACGTTGAGAATTGGTTAACAAATCCAGCACAACTCTTTCCCAAGGTTCGCTAGTAGTGGGATACACCTATTTGGATTAGGACCACTAACCTTTCCTTAATGCTGCATACAAACACTACATTTCATAACATTCAGAAATGTCATTTGCCATACGAGGCCAAACGTATTTCATTTTAGCTTGTGTTACAGAACAATCCGTACCAGGGTGTGCAACATCTGGCACATCATGAACTAGCTACAGGGCTACATTCACTAATGACTTAGGAATTTCTAGTTGATGTACTCTTCTGCTAGGAGTACCCAGCTTGGCTATGCAATACAGTAACTCTTGGTTCATGACACAGTCACCTATAGGTGCTGGTGGCTTCACAGAGAGTTCGATCCTCCTACAGAAGGAATCGAATCACACCAGACTGCATGGGATCTGTTCTTTGAGCATTCTTTACTTCCTCAGAACTGAATGGAGGATCTGCTATTACTCTACTAATGTGTCATGATAAAGTACCTGCTACTACATTTGATTTGCCAGGCAAGTGTTTGAAGGTTGGATGGAACTCTTGGATAGTCTTGGACTTAAAGAGTGCAGACATAGCTCCTTTGCATAAGGGAGGTAGTAGAGCACTAGCTAAAAATTACAGACCAGTAGCCCTAACTTCTCACATCATAAAAATCTTCAAAAGAGTGATGAGACGGCAGATTACAAAGTTAATGGACCAGCACAACCAACATAACCCAAACCAGCATGGCTTTAGAGCAGGATGATCATGCCTGTCACAGCTGCTGAACCATTATGACAGAATTACGGAGGCTTTGGAAGACGACCAAAACGCAGATGTGATTTACACAGATTTTGCAAAGGCGTTTGACAAATGCGACCATGGAGTGATAGCGCACAAAATGAGAGGAATTGGGCATTATAGGGAAGGTAGGCAGATGGATTTTAGAGTTCTTAACACAGAACACAAAATGTAGTAGTGAACTGGGCAAGATCCAGCATCAGTGAGGTCAAAAGCTCAGTGCCCCAAGGCACTGTCCTGACACCTCTGCTGTTTCTCATCTTCATAGCAGACATAGATAAAAACACCCGGCGCACTTTTGTATCGTCATTTGCAGATGACACTAAAATAAGCATGAGAGTCACTATGGTAGAGGACACTGAAAAATTACAGGAAGACATAAGCAGGGTTTTCCAGTGGGCAGTGGAGAACAACATGACATTCAATGGTGATAAGTTACAGCTGCATAGGTATGGAAAGAATGAAGAACTCAAAGGGAACATTATATACAAAACTCAAAGAGGGTCACCAAATAGAACGAAAGGAACACGTAAAGGACTTGGGAATAATTATGTCTGCTGATCTTTCTTTTAAAGACCATAATAAGACAAAGATCACAACAGCCATGAAAATGACGGGGTGGGCATTGAGAACTTTCAAAACAAGGGAAATAATGTCGATGGTGACACTCTTCAAATTGCTAGTGCTCCCTCACTTAGAATATTGCTCAGTGCTAACGGCCCCATTCAAAGCAGGAGAAATAGCAGAGCTGGAACAAATAGAGATCGTTTACGGCTCACATTGAGCCAGTGAAACATCTAAATTATTGGGAACGCCTTCAAGTCTTGAACATGTACTTGGAGCGGAGGAGAGAGAGATACATGATAATATAATATACAGTGGACCCCCAAGTATCAGCCGTCATCCGTTCCAGGAGCTAGGCCTTAACTCGAACTGGCCGAAAGTCGAACCATTATTTCCCATAAGAAATAATGTAATTCGTTCCATACACCCAAAAATATTCACAAAAAATTAATTTTGTAAAGATTAACTATAGTTTTACATACACAAAACACATAATAACACTTAATAACACATAATAACAATAAATAATAAATTTACATTTAAAATAACATTATTTACCTTTATTGAAGAGACTTGCTGGCATCTGGAAGATAGGGAGGAGGAGAGGGGGAGGGCTTAGTGTTTGGAAGGAGAATCCCCCTCCATAAGGACTTAAGATAACAAGTCCCTCTCTGGGGTTACTTCCCTTCTTTGTCTTTTAATGCCACTAAGACCAGCTTGTCACTAGACCCCTGTTGCACAAAATAACTGCCAAGAGTCCTCTGTTTCTGGCGCCTCTTTAACATGTTCCTGAAGTGCAATATGGCTGTCACTGAACTGGTTGCAGAGATGGCTTATTTCACCTTGCTCAGGGTGAAATTCTTCAACGAAACTTTGCACATCGTTCCATTTTGAACAAATTTCCTTAATCTGTGAAGAAGGCACCTCACCCTGTCCATCTTCCTCCTCCTGTGAATCAATTTCCTCTACTGTGGTCTGATGCTGTTGGAGACGAAGCTCTTGCAGCTCTTCAGTGGTTAGCTCTACCCTGTGGTCCTCCACCAACTCTTCCACATCCTCGCTGCTCACCTCCAACCCCAGGCAGTTCCCCAATGCCACAATACCTTCCACAACATGCACAGGGTCGTCAGGGTCAGGGTCAGCCTCAAACCCTTCAAAATCCCTCTGTTTGACACAACCTGGCCACAATTGTCTCCAAGCAGAGTTCAAAGTCCTGGAAGTCACTCCCTCCCAAGCCTTACCTATAAGGCTTATGCAATGGAGGATACTGAAGTGATCTTTCCAGAACTCTCTTAGGGTCAACTCAGTGTCCGAGGTCACTTCAAAGCACTTTTGAATCACTGCTTTTGTGTACAGTTTTTTTAAGTTAGAAATGACCTGCTGGTCCATGGGCTGGATGAGAGGAGTGGTGTTAGGAGGCAAGAACTTCACTGTGATGAAACTGAACTCATCAGACAAATAGTCTTCCAAGTTGTGAGGATGAGCAGAAGCATTGTCCAGTACCAGGAGGCACTTGAGTCCCAATTTCTTTTCCTGTAGGTATTTTTTCACACTGGGGCCAAACACTCCACTGAACCATTCCAGGAAAATTTTCTTCGTGACCCATGCCTTAGTGTTAGCCTTCCAAAACACACACAAATTATTCTTGTTGACATTGTGTTTCTTGAACACTCTGGGATTTTCAGAGTGATACACCAGTAAAGGCTTCACTTTAAAATACCCACTAGCATTACTACACAACATGAAAGTTAGCCTGTCTATCAATGGCTTGTGTCCTGGCAGTGTCTTTCCTCTTGAGTAATGTAGGTCCCCTTTGGCATTTTCTTCCAAAAGAGGCCTGTTGGGGTTTGAATTTTTCAGTGTCTACAAACCCCTTAAATTCAGACACAAATTTTTCAGCAGCACGTTTGTCTGAACTGGCTGCCTCACCATGCCTTACAACACTGTGTATGCCACTACGTTTCCTAAATCTGTCAAACCAGTCTTTGCTGGCCTTAAAATCACTCGCATCAGCACTGCGTGCAACTGCCTTGCCTTTTCACAAATTATCGCCATGGAAACACTATCACCCATTACGTATCTGTTTTTCATTGATCCACACTGCCAACAACTTCTCAACCTCATCCACTGTTTTTTTTATCTATTTTTGGCAAACATGTCAGCACCTTTTGCAACATCAGCTTCCTTGATTTCTTTTCTCTTTGCCAGGATACATGTGATAGTAGATTTGTTTCTGTTGTACATCCTGGCAAGCTCCCCCACACGTACGCCACTCTCATATTTTTCTACTATCTCCTTCAGTTCGATGGTGTTCCTCACTTTCTTTACCAAAGGGGTCCCACTAGGAAGCTTCTTTAAACAAATGGTGACTTATATTTTACAATGACAAGCACTAAACACAATCAAATTATTGTGAAATGTTTGAATGAGCGCACTGGGTTATGTTCACTCAAGGATAAACGAAGTTAGACTGGCTCACGGCGCCTGCGTGGGGAGGTCGGACGGGTCTGATGCACGGGTCGATAGTCAGGGAAATGGCCGATTGTCTGGGGAAAATCTGCACACTGCCATAACAACTTACTGGAGTGAGAGATATGGAAGGAAGTGTAAAATAAACCCAGTGAGGAGCAGGGGTGTGGTGGGGACAATAAGGGAGCACTGTATCATCATCCGGGGTCCCAGACTATTCAACATCTTACCAGACGATATTCGAAACACGGCTGGAACAAATGTAGAAGCCTTCAAGAGGAAACTGGACAAGTATCTTCACCAGGTGCCAGATCAACCAGGCTGTGATGGATATGTGGGGCAGCGGGCCTCCAGCAGCAACAGCCTGGTTGACCAGTCAAGCACCAGAGGAGCCTGGCCCATGGCCGGGCTCAGAGAGTAGAGAAACTCTCGAAACTCTTCAAAGGTAGTCAAGGACCATCTGGCTAATCTTCTAGTAGGTTTATCCTGGAATAAAGGAATCAGTGGAGCACGGTCTGTCAAGACTTGGACAGAGTACTGTTACATGATATCTCAAAAGTCTTTTAAAGACCATACTATTCCTAATGCTTCATGTTCAATTACTGTATAATTTCATTCAGCCTTCATAAGGATACGACTAACAAATGCAACTGCGTTATACTTACTATCGGTCTTCTGAACTAGGACAGCACCAATGCCAATGGAACTAGCATCAGTTGTTAAATAGAAAGGGTTTGAAAAATCTGGGAATTTCAAAATAGGAGCAGAAGTTAGCTTTTCTTTGAGAGTTTGGAATGCTCTTTCTTAACAGAAGGTCCAAAGAAAGAGCATCTTTCTTAACCCTTAAACTGTCCACACGTAGATATACGTTGACTCGCGTACTGCTCTGAACGTAGATCTACGTTTTTTTTTTTTTCAAATGCTTTTAACCTTGCCATGATAAGCCTGAGTTGCCTAGAGATTAGAGAATGGGTCTGTGCACTCAGTGTGTGCAGTATTACAAAATTTTGGAATGACAAACAAAATGCACTCTTCATTTTAAACAAAAAGAACAATTTATTTTTTTCTCAAAATATTCGGTCAGCTACGCGAGTCAACGTATATCTACGTGTGGACAGTTTAAGGGTTAAGTAACTCAGAGGTGCTTCTATAGAAGAGAAATTAGCAATAAAAGATCTATAAAAATTTGCTAAGCCCACAAAGGATCTTACAGCATCAGCAGTTTTTGGAGGTGGAAAATTTTGTACAGCAGTTACTCTACTTTGGTCACTCGTAACTCATCTAGGAGTGACTACACGACCAAGAAACTTGATCTCTGATCTGAAAAATTGACGTTTAGTCAGTTTTATCTTAAAATTAGCTTTAAGCTTACCAAGTACCAAATCAAGTCTTTTTAGGTGCATCTCCACATCTTCAGACATGACTACATCTAGGTACACCATGAGTACATTACCTATGAGGCCTCTAAATATGTTCATCATGAGCCTCGAGAATGTGATAGGTGAGGAGCATAACCCAAAGGTCATTCTGAGGAAATGAAAATGACCTGTAGGAGTGGAAAATGCAGTTAGCTCTTGGCTGTCCTTGTGAAGAGGGACTTGCCAAAACCTTTGTAACAAGTCTAGGGTCAAAAAGACTATTTCCAATATTTTGTAAGAGATCACCAAGTACAGGAAGTGGGAAATGATCTGGTATTGTTTTAGCATTCAGCTTCCTAAAGTTGATCACTGGGTGCCAAGTACCATCCTTCTTAGGTACTAGGATCAAGGGTACATTCTAGGGTGAATTACTGTGTGCGATGAGACCATCATCAAGCATCTTATTGATTAATTCCTCTGCGACAGCAACTTGCGAATGAGGCATTCTGTATGCAGGTACATAAATAAGTCTAGTAACAGGTTCAAGTGGAATATGATGGAACAATAGGTTTGTTAAACCCATCTCACCCAGTTAAGCAATGATGTTTGTTCAACAGATGCAACAAACATTTGACCTCATCTGGGAAGTCAGTGGGAGCTAAGTCTTTCTCCTCTACTGGTGGAGTGGATGGACTCTCCCCGGTCAAAATAACACCGACCCAATGATCAGGTGACAACTCATCCTCTATTGGAACAGTATAAGGATAGTGAACAAGGTCAACGATGGTGGTGTTTGCTCTGAGGAAAATACTATGACCGGAAGTATTAGCAAGGAAGAAATGGATCTTGTTATCTCTTTACAACATACAGACCTTTTACCTTGCAGGAATCACTGTCAGCTAGGACATTATCACCATCTGGAACACGGGGGACAACGACAGGCACTCTAGTGAGTGCACTAGCTGTGACAGAAATGTCTTTCTGTAGATGGCCTGTGATATCAACAGGAGATGGCATGACTTGTTTCAAGTACATAGTCGTTTTCCGGCAAGGCGTCCTCTGTGGAGGAACTACTCACTAATCCGGCATCATTGGGACCTGTAGTGTGCTGGATTATTGAGTTTGCCGGATTACAGAGTGGCTAAGTTAGAATACACTTAATTAACCTATCAATAGAGCCTCTTCCTGCTACATCTTCCTCATTTTTATCACTGCTTTCTCCTCCACTGGCTTGCTGCTGTGGATTTACAACCATCTGCACAATTTCTGAGTCAGTATAATGGTGAAATTCCAAATTATGCTAGCTGAAATTAGTGGCGGATTACTGATGGAACCGGATAACTGATTGCCGGATTAGTGATGGCCGACCTGTACCAGTTGAACAAGTAGCCATCGCAGGGATAGTCTCAGTAGAAGCAAATCCCAGTAGAAGATTACCAGAGAAATTGATCTGGTCCACAACAAGAAAGGAAACAGTAAAATCTACCTTAGATAGAAAAGGTGAGGGAAGTCTGACCACAGACAAGCAGACTAGAACCAGCCACTGCACTAAGGGTGGATATACCAGTTGGTTCTACTTAAAGGACACTGTGTAACTGCTTATCCTTAAACATGCTCAACCTGATTATAATAACTTGAGCACCAGAGTTCGTAAACACCTGAACAGGCGCATCAAGCACAGAAGCTTGTACTTAGGGACCTATTGTTGCATTGGAGTGGACATGCAATCAGGAAGGTGAATCATCGTCAAGAGAAGGTACAGTGGACCCTCGCTATTCGAACACTCCAAAACTCACCCTTTTATGTAAGTTTATTATTGTAAGTGCTTTTATAAGTTTATTTTTGGGAGTCTGAAATGGACTAATCTAATTACATCATTCCTTATGGGAATAAATTCGTTGGGTAACAGCACTTGAACAGCATTCTGGAATGAGGGTGAGTTTTGGAGTGTTCGAATAGCGAGGGTCCACTGTATCTCATTTGCATCCCCAAAAATGTCTTTGTCGAAAACATGTGAAACAACATCATCAACGAGACTTTCTTCCTATAGACTGCATAAGGCATCAAAGGAATTACGAACACTGATGAAATATTCATTATCACCTACTGTCACCATTGGATGGTTCGACTGGGGCACTCGGATTCCCCTGAATTTGAAGGCTGAGACTGATTCTGGTTGTTCCGAGAACCTTTGGAGTGATTCTGGTTGTTCCGAACCTTTGGAGTAACGCAAAACACACACACATTGTCTGGAGGTGTATAATATAGTCTTGAGAGAGGAGCCCAGGCCGCCTGTCTAGTAGTCAAATGAGAGCAGGGCCTCTGGCCTACTGCTCACATGGGAAGTCTTGTGACATGGCTAGCAAGTGAGCTTTGCTATAATGTGGTTGGGATATCGATGTAAGTGTACTACACAAGTAACACTGTTGACATTCATATGTGCAGAGGACTTGTATATAGAAGCAAGATGCAAGCAGTAAATTGTAAGTATGGTGTTATAAAGAAAATATAAAGTGACTTCAGGTAATTATTTCTGGTTGACTGTCTCATAAGCATATTACAAAATTGTCCAAAGCACATGATGCTTCAAGCAGGTGAGTGCCTGCACTGAAACGTGGGGATGATATATAGGAGGGTATAATCCGAATTGTAACATTAGCAAACTTCAGTCAAGACGGCAGTTGAATGAATGATGGTGTATGTTTCCTTTTTGTGTGTCACCCTGACTTGGGGGGAGGGAAAATATATTTCATCACTCCTTTACATTGTTGTACATGTATAGAATAGAAATTTCTTCAAAAATTAATGATTATTGAGTAGGGCAAATATACTTTTTTGGGGGTCACCCTGCCTCGGTGGGAGACGGCCGACGTGTTAAAAAAAAATTGTTAATATGCCTTAAGGCTACACTTGCTACAAGACGGCTGGATATAGCTAGATTGCCAATCCTGGATACAGGCTGTCCTGGGAAAGGACACCCTGTATCCAGGGGCGGCAGTCTGGTTGGAAGGACTTGTCTTAAAGCATCATTGTTATTATTGTCATTTTTATTTGGGTGGCTGATGGAATTTTATGGTGCTGCTGGGCTTGTATTCTTCCATAAATTGGGCCAAAAAGACAAAAAATCTCAGCGATGAGCATTCCAGCAGAAGCCATACTGGCCTAGTGTAATATCTGCTTTCTCTGTTCATTTCTGCATTAAGCATGGTTGATTATTGGTGTTATGATAGTAGTAGTAATTTTACTGACACTTTTACGATTTTATGCATTTTTATTTGTTTTATTGCCCTAATTTTCAGTTCTATAAAAAGTGTGGATGAGTTGTTGCAGTCCTTGGCAGAGAAAGGAATACGAGAGTCCAGACTGAAAGCTAACATCATTCAAGTTAAAAAACAGCTGGAAAACAACCTGACCAAAGAGTAAGTAATTCATAGAATATAAAATCTGATCTAAATTTAGGTAAATAGTTGGAAAGAAACTAAACAGTTACTGTACATTAGTGCATAACTATCAAACATTGCAACAAAAAGCAAAAAAAAAAAAGATAAATTGCCCATGATACTCTTTTTATCAGGCAACATATGTTTTATATTCGTACTCTACTTCCATACACTTAAGTTAATTTTTCCAGGCTTCCATGGTGACTACCTCCTCAACCATAATATTGCTAAAGTAAAAATATTCACCTTATTGTGCTGGTCAAATACTGTTTTTGAAGACCTTCATATTTGTTCAACAATTTGTTTGGTTTAGATTTTTGTATAAGTTATAATACAGTACAGTGGTACCTTGACTTACGAGTTTAACCCTTTGACTGTTTTGATCGTATATATACGTCTTACGAGCCACTGTTTCGGACGTATATACGTATACTCAAAAATTCTAGCGCCTTCAAATCAAGCGGGAGAAAGCTGGTAGGCCCACATGAGAGAATGGGTCTGTGTGGTCAGTGTGCGCTGTATAAAAAAAATCCTGCAGCACGCAGTGCATAATGAGAAAAAAACTCCGTCCGTGTTTTTGGATTAAAACGCCGACTTTGAGGTGTATTTTCATATAGTATTTATGGTTGTATTCTCTTTTTCGTGGTCTCATTTGATAGAATGGAAAACATACTACAGAAATAGAGATGATTTTGATTAGTTTCATGATGAAAACTACCTTGAAATTGAGCTCAAAGTAGGGAAAATGTTCGATTTTTGCCAATGTTCAAGAGTAAACAAATCACGCCAAGCGTCCAATATACATCAACTGGTGAGTCTAATATTGTTTCACAAGGGCACTGATATTATTTATACCATTTTTACAATAATGCAATAGTCTGCATAACAGTAAATCTTCTATTTTTTCTGTGAATAAAAAATCAAAATAGAAAGCAAGAGTAATATAAGAGGGGCCTAAAGACGTGACTAATGAACAGATAACATCTTATTTTAGCGCCAGGAATGTCTGCATTGTTTATTCTGGACCCTATTTTGAAATTAACCAAATTGCCAATTTCTGACCACTTTATTGGGTAGTTGAAATTGGTAAATTGGTGGTTTCTTGTACTCAATCGACAGAACAAATGCAGTTTTAAAGAAATAGCTATGAGTTTGGTAGACTGTAACAATGGAATTGGCCGAAAATAGGGCTCAAAGTAGACGAAATTGCCGATGTGTATATATCGCCGAGATCATAAACTTCACGAGAGCATAATTCCGTAAGTTTTCCATCAAATTTCTTCATACTTTTGGTGTCATTACCATCAGGAAAAGATTCTCTATCATTTCACAAGAAAAAATAATTTTTTTTTTTCGAAAATTTTGCGACAACAGGAGACATCTCAGGATTAGGGGTTGCAACAGTCAAAGGGTTAATTCATTCCATGACCGAGCTCATAACTCAATTTGCTTGTACACGTATATCAAATCAATTTTCCTCATTGAAATTAATTGAAATGTCATTAATCCATTCTAGCTCCCAAAAAAATCCACCCAAATTTTTTTATATGGGTTTTTAAATAAGAAAAATGTATTTATAAATAAGAAATATTGTATACTCCACCCACCACCCTCGCTACTCCATCCACCACCCTCGCTACTCCATCCACCACCCTCGCTACTCCATCCACCACCCTCGCTACTCCATCCACCACCCTCACTACTCCATCCACCACCCTCACTACTCCATCCACCATCCTCACTACTCCATCCACCATCCTCACTACTCCATTCACCACCCCTCACTACTCCACCCACCACCCCTCATTACTCCACCCACCATCCCTCTTTACTCCACCCACCACCCCTCACTACTCCACCCACCACCCCTCACTACTCCACCCACCACCCCTCACTACACCCACCACCATATCTACTCCACCCACCACCATCACTACTCCACCCCTCACCATCACCACTCCACCTACCACTATCATTACTCCACCCACCACCATCACTACTCCACCCACCACTATCACTATTCCACCCACCTTAATGTTTCTGGAAAAACTCTGTGTTGGAATGGAGGTTACCTCTTCCCCGGATTTATACAAGGACCAAACAAGGGACGAGGTGCCTCACTACAATCTGGGATTAGTGTGGGAGTATTATCCTTCTAGTTAGGTCTTGGAAGAGCATGTGGGATGGGGCGAAGTACCTGATATTCCTGTTTACAGAGTTGGATTTGACTTCAGATATGCCGCCAACTAGTAGCGGCGTATCTGAAGCTCGCTTGTAACTCGGATTTTGGGTTGCAACTCAAAGCAAAATATAAACCGAGTGACGGCTCATAAGTTGGGGCACTCGTAAGTCAAGGTACCACTGTATTAATAATGTAGTGTTACCTGTATTCCTGAAAATATTGGTGGCTGAAAGTATTTTTCATGAAATCAATAGTAGGTGCTATATTTTGATTAGAATTAAGTATATTAGTCTTGAGAATAATGTTATGTTGCCTACTTAGTCATAAAAAATTATATTCTTCAAAGGTGAAAATATGCCAGTATTTGAGGTATTCTGTGCAGCACTTGATAAGAACAGTATACAGTAAAACCTCTCATTAATGGATTTCAACAGTCTCATAGAAAACTGGCTGGACAAAATGGACAAAAGTCTGTAATTCCAAATTTTATCTTTAGCGATAGTGTCCTGTTGTCATTTGAAATATTGAACTCTGAAGACTCCAGCTTTTGTCTAGTATGGGCCAGAGCAGCCACATACACGACCTCTCTTTTCATTGTTTCCCAAACTGTAGGCTGCCTGCACCAGTTTGTATTCGCTCATACATTTACTCAACATTGTCTATGATTTCCCTGATTTAGAGCTTTTTGTGTGACTTTATTAACATAGTAAATAAGGTACAGTTAACGGTTATTTCAAAATAAAGTGGTGCCAAATGGAAATGTGTGGTTCTCTGTGTTAAGCAGAAACTTGAATTAATAAAGAAGGTTGAGTCTGGCATCTCAGTAGCAGGAGTATGTGAGGAATATTATGTTAAGAAATCGTGTCTGATATTTATAGAAGCAAGGATAAACATGCAGACCATTTTCTCAAGTTTAGTATAGATGCTGGTGGAGCTTTTCAGCTCCTCTGTCTCAGAATAAAAGTTATTCTGAGTCACTACTATTTATCATGGCAGTTTACATCTGATCTTTCCACCACGAAAAGGTAAGTAATATTACTGTAAATTATGTACAGTACAGTGATCTCTTGAGTTATGATTTTAATCCTTCCCAGATGTATTGTACCTCAAAATTTATGTAACTCAACCCCCAAATTATATGGTTTTATGGTAATTCATCCCAAGATGTCAGAACACCCAACCTGCCCTTGGATATTTTTTGTTTAAACAAAAGGTATTGGCAGAGGAAAAGGGGCAGGCAGAACAGGACAGACCATGCTAGGCCAGGCAGGACAGGACAGGCCAGAGCAGACACAGCAGGACAGGCCTGATTAGGCATAAAGAACAAGCTAGAGCAGGCAGGACAGGGTTTAGCAGACAGACAGAAGGCAGGACAGGGTTTAGCAGACAGACAGATGGCAGGACAGGGTTTAGCAGACAAATAGAAGGTAGGACAGGGTTTAGCAGACACACAGAAGGCAGGACAGGTTTTAGCAGACAGACAGAAAGCAGGAAGGTTGGCAGGCAGAAAGCAGGAAGGCTAGCAGGCAGAGATTGGTAAATAATTGTTGACTTAATATTTACACTCTTATTAGTCTCCCACTGCCTGTATCGTACATGTACTGTACAGTCTCCCTCCTTCCTCTGCCTCTCTCCCTCCCTTGCTCTTACATACCCCTTCCTCCCACTCACCTCAAACACTGTCTCCACCATCACTCCATTTAAGACCTTTTTGTCACCCTGTCTTGTCTCCAGGCTGAGCCTCATCCACTTATGCCGACCATCATGTGTGTGTGTATCACATCTCAAATCATTGCAACTCAAAACTAAATTCCTTTATGACGGTAAATCATTACTCAAAATTATCGTAACTCAAGGTACTATTGTGCTATAAAAGTACTATAGAGTACACTACTGTAGTGTTGTTCTACAGGTTACAGTACTTGAATTCTTAGTGTCTGGTTGTCCTCTGTATCATTGGACCAAGTCTGGTACCTCAGAAGGCAAGACAATAATGAAAATAATTTCATAATTTAGAAGTTTGAGACAATCAACAATATCTTACACCCCCTCCCTGATATTAGTCAGTTAATGATGTGTATGAATTGTTACTGTAAGTTTTACTCTGCTTATGAGACATTACCTTGCATAAAAATTAATATTCTTTAGCATCATTTCCTCACCCTGAATTTCATCACTTTATCTTCATTTCTAAGTGCAGGTTGACCATCACTAATCCGGCACCATCGGGACCTGTAGGGTGCCGGATTAGTGATTTTGCCAAATTACAAAGTGGTTAGATTAGAATACACTTAACCCAGTGGCGATATTTATGCATCGGCGATTTCACCCACTTTGCGCACTATTTTTGGCCCATTTCGTTCCAGTCTATCAAACTCATAGCTATTTCACTAGTAGTCCTCCTATTCTGTCAACTGAGTACAAGATACTGCCCATTTACCTATTTCAACTACCCAATAAAGTAGTAGGTTGGTAGACAGCAACCACCCAGGGAGGTACTACCATCCTGCCAGGTGACTGTGAAACAGAAACCTGAAAATGTTTTACATGATGGTAGGATTGCTGGTGTCTTTTTTCTGTCTCATAAACATGCAAGATTTCAGGTACGTCTTGCTACTTCTACTTACACTTAGGTCACACTACGCAAATATGTACACGTTTATGTATACACACTCATCTGAGTTTTCTTTGATTTTATCTTAATAGTTCTTGTTCTTATTGCTTTTCCCTTTCATATCCATGGGGAAGTGGAATAAGAATCTTTCCTCTGTAAGCCATGCGTGTTGTAAAAGTCAACAAAAATGCCGGGAGCAATGGGCTAGTAACCCCTTTTCCTGTATAGCTTACTAAAAAGAAGAAGAAAACCGTCAAAGTGGGATGTTTGAATGTGCGTGGATGTTGTGCGAATGATAAGAAAGAGATGATTGTAGATGTTATGAATGAAAAGAAGCTGGATGTCCTGGCTTTAAGTGAGACAAAGCTGAAGGGGGTAGGAGAGTTTCAGTGGGGAGAAATAAATGGGATTAGATCAGGGGTTTCAAATAGAGTTAGAGCTAAAGAAGGAATGGCAGTAATGTTGAATAATCAGTTATGGCAGGTAAAGAAGGAATATAAATGTATAAATTCAAGGATTATGTGGAGTAAAATAAAGGTTGGATGTGAAAAGTGGGTTATAGTAAGTGTTTATGCACCTGGAGAAGAGAGAAGTGTAGAGGAGAGAGAGAGATTTTGGGAAATGTTAAGTGAGTGTGTGGGGAGTTTTGAACCAAGTGAGAGAGTAATTGTGGTTGTGGATCTTAATGCTAAAGTGGGTAAAAATGTTGTGGAGGGAGTAGTAGGTAAATTTGGGGTGCCAGGGGTAAATGTAAATGGGGAACCATTAATTGAGCTATGTGTAGAAAGAGGTTTGGTAATAAGTAATACATATTTTATGAAAAAGAGGATAAATAAATATACAAGGTATGATATAGCACGTAAGGAAAGTAGTTTGTTGGATTATGTATTGGTGGATAAAAGGTTGATGAGTAGGCTTCAGGATGTACATGTTTATAGAGGGGCAACGGATATATCAGATCATTATTTGGTTGTAGCTACAGTTAGAGTAAAAGCTAGATGGGACAAAAAGAAAATGGCAACAGCAAGTAAGAGAGAGGTAAAAGTGTATAAAATAAGGGAGGAGGAAGTTAGGGTGAGATATAAGCAACTATTGGCAGAAAGGTGGGGGCTAGTGCAAGTAGGAGTAGTGGGGGGGTTGAGGAGAGTTGGGATAGTTTTAAAAAATGCAGTATTAGAATGTGGGGTAGAAGTTTGTGGCTATAGGAGGGTGGGTGCAGGAGGAAAGAGGAGTGAGTGGTGGAATGAAGAAGTAAAGGGTGTGATAAAAGAGAAAAAGGTAGCTAATGAGAGGTTTTTACAAAACAGAAGTGTTAATAGAAGAGCAGAGTATATGGAGAGTAAAAGAAAGGTGAAGAGAGTGGTGAGAGAGTGCAAAAGAAGAGCGGATGAAAGAATGGGAGAGGCTCTGTCAAGAAATTTTGCTGAAAACAAGAAAAAATTTTGGAGCGAGATAAACAAGGTAAGAAAGCCTAGGGAACGAATGGATTTGTCAGTTAAAAACAGAGTAGGGGAGTTAGTAGATGGGGAGCTGGAGGTATTGGGTAGATGGCGGGAATATTTTGATGAACTTTTAAATGTCGATGAAAAAAGGGAGGCGGTAATTTCATGTACTGGCCAGGGAGACACAACATCGTTTAGGAGTGAAGAAGAGCAGGATGTGAGTGTGGGGAGGTGCGTGAGGCATTAGTAGAATGAAAGGGGTAAAGCAGCTGGAATTGACGGAATCATGACAGAAATGTTAAAAGCAGGGGGATATAGTGCTGTAGTGGTTGGTATTTTTGTTTAATAAATGTATGAAAGAGGGAAGGTACCTAGAGATTGGCAGAGAGCATGTATAGTTCCTTTATATAAAGGGAAGGGGGATAAAAGAGAGTGTAAAAATTATAGGGGAATAAGTTTACTGATTATACCAGGTAAAGTGTATGGCATTATTGAAAGAATTAGAGGTAAGACAGAGAGTAGGATTGCAGATGAGCAAGGAGGCTTTAGAGTGGGTAGGGGATGTGTAGATCAAGTGTTTACAGTGAAGCATATATGTGAACAGTATTTAGATAAAGGTAGAGAAGTTTTTATTGCATTTATGGATTTAGAAAAGGCATATGATAGAGTGGATAGGGGAGCAATGTGGCAAATGTTGCAAGTGTATGGCATAGGTAGTAAGTTACTGAAGGCTGTAAAGAGTTTTTATGAGGATAGTGAGGCTCAGGTTAGGGTGTGTAGGAGAGAGGGAGATTACTTCCCGGTAAAAGTAGGTCTTAGACAGGGATGTGTAATGTCACCATGGTTGTTTAATATATTTATAGATGGGGTTGTAAAAGAAGTAAATGCTAGGGTGTTGGGGAGAGGGGTGGGATTAAATTATGGAGAATTAAATGCAAAATGGGAGTTGACACAGTTACTTTTTGCTGATGATACTGTGCTTATGGAAGATTCTAAAGAAAAGTTGCAAAGGTTAGTGGACGAGTTTGGGAGAGTGTGTAAAGGTAGAAAGTTAAAAGTGAACATAGATAAGAGTAAGGTGATGAGGGTATCAAACGATTTAAATAAAGAAAAATTGGATATCACATTGGAGAGAATGATTATGGAAGAAGAAAGGGCTTTTCCAGATTAATTTTGGGAGTTGACGTGTCAGCGGATGGGTTTATGAAGGATGAGGTTAACCATAGAATTGATGAAGGAAAAAAGGTGAGTGGTGCATTGAGGTATCTGTGGAGACAAAAAACGTTATCCATGGAGGCAAAGAAGGGAATGTACGAAAGTATAGTGGTACCAACACTCTTATATGTTTGTGAAGCATGGGTTGCAAATGCTGCAGCGAGGAGGAGGCTGGAGGCAGTGATGTCCTGTCTAAGGGCAATGTGTGGTGTAAATATGCAGAAAATTCGGAATGTGGAAATTAGGAGAAGGTGTGGAGTTACTAAAAGTATTTGTCAGAGGGCTGAAGAGGGGTTGTTGAGGTGGTTTGGTCATTTAGAGAGAATGGATCAAAGTAGAATGACTTGGAGAGCGTATAAATCTGTAGGGAAAGGAAGGCGGGGTAGGGGTCGTCCTAGAAAAGGTTGGAGGGAAGGGGTAAAAGAGGTTTTGTGGGCGAGGGGCTTGGACTTCCATCAAGCATGTGTGAGCGTGTTAGATAGGAGTGAATGGAGACGAATGGTTTTTGGGACATGATGATCTGTTGGAGTGTGAGCAGGGTAACATTTTGTGAAGGGATTCAGGGAAACCAGTTAATTGATTTAGTTGGACTTGAGTCCTGGAAATGGGAAGTACAATGCCTGCACTTTAAAGGAGGGGTCTGAAATAGTGACAGCTGGGAGGGACTTTTCTCAGCTGTCGTATCTGAGCTCCTCTGCAAAGACAGTGATTATGTATGAGTGTGGTGAAAGTGTTGAATGATGATGAAAGTATTTTCTTTTTTGGGGATTTTCTTTCTTTTTGGGTCACCCTGCCTCGGTGGGAGACGGCCGACTTGTTGAAAAAAAAAAAAGTAGTCAGAAATTGGTAATTTGTCCATCTTCACAAATTTCAAGAGATGCCAATTTCAAAATAGGGTCCAGAATAAACAATGCAGACATTCTTGGCACTAAAATAACATTTTCTCTGTTCATTAGTCACGCCTTCAGGCCCCTCTTATATTACGCTTGCTTTCCGTTTTTAATTTTTATTCACACAAAAAATAGATTTACTGTTATGTAGAATACTGCATTATTGTAATAATTTTATAAATAATGTCAAGCCATTTGTGAATGTGTATTAGACCGGCCAGTTAGACACGTATTCGACGATGACGTCATTTGTTTACTCTTGAACATCGGCGAAAATCGAACATTTCCGCTAATTTGAGCTCAATTTTAAGGTACTTTCTGTCATGAAACTTATCAAAATCATATCTTTTTTATTTATTATCACATAGGCCATTTCCCACCAAGGCAGGGTGGCCTGACAAAAAAAAAAACTTTCATCATTCACTCCATCACTGTCTTGCCAGAGGTGTGCTTACACTACAGCAACAAAACTGCAACATTAACACCCCTCCTTCAGAGTGCCAGCACTGTACTTCCCATCTCCAGGAATCAAGTCCGGCCTGCCAGTTTCCCTGAAACCCTTCATAAATGTTACCTTGCCTACACTCCAACAGCACGTCAAGTCCTAAAAACCATTTGTCTCCATTCACTCCTATCTAACATGCTCACGCACGCTTGCTGGAAGTCCAAGCCCCTCTCCCACAAAACCTCCTTTACCCCCTCCCTCCAATCTTTTCTAGGCCGACCCCTACCCCGCCTTCCCTCCACTACAGATTTATACACTCTCGAAGTCATTCTATTTTATTCCATCCTCTCTATATGTCCAAACCATCTCAATAACCCCTCCTCAGCTCTCTGGTAATCCCATATCTCCTAATCTCCAAACTACGGATTCTCTGCATTATATTCACACCACACATTGCCCTCATACATGACATCTCCACTGCCTCCAGCCTTCTCCTTGTTGCAACATTCACAACCCATGTCTCACACCCATACAAGGGTGTTGGTATAACTATACTCTCATACATTCCCCTCTTTGCCTTCATGGATAAAGTTCTCTGTCTCCACAAGCTCCTCAGTGCACCACTCGCCTTTTTCCCCTCGTTAATTCTATGATTCACCTCATCCTTCATGTACCCATCTGCTGACACATCCACTCCCAAATATCTGAACACATTCACCTCCTCCATACTCTCTCCCTCCAATCTGATATCCAATCTTCTGTTATCTAATTTTTTTGTTATCCTCATCACCTTACTCTTTCCTATATTCACTTTTAATTTCCTTCTTTTACATACCCTACCAAACTCGTCGACCAACCTCTGCAACTTCTCTTCAGAATCCCCCAAAAGCACAGTGTCATCAGCAAAGAGCAACTGTGACAACTCCCACTTTGTGTTAGATTCTTTATCTTTTAACACCACACCTCTTGCCAACACCTGAGCATTCACTTCTCTTACAACTCCATCTATAAATATATTGAACAACCACGGTGACATCACACATCCCTGTCTAAAGCCTACTTTTACTGGGAAAAAATCTCCTCGCCTACATACTCTAACCTGAGCCTCACTCTCCTCGTAAAAACTTTTCACCGCTTTCAATAACCTACCTCCTATTCCATACATTTGCAACATCTGCCACATTGCCCCCCTATCCACCCTATCATATGCCTTTTCCAAATCCATAAATGCCACAAACACCTCTTTACCCTTATCTAAATATTGTTCACCTATATGTTTCACTGCAAACACTTGGTTTACACACCCCCTACCCTTCCTAAAGCCTCCTTATTCATCTGCTATCCTGCTCTCTATCTTACTCCTAATTCTTTCATTAATAACTCTACCATACACTTTACCAGGTATACTCAACAGACTTCTTTCTTTCTTTCAACACATCGGCCGTTTCCCACCGAGGCAGGGTGGCCTAAAAGGAAAAACGAAAGTTTCTCCTTTTTACATTTAGTAACATATACCGGAGAAGGGGTTACTAGCCCCTTGCCCCCCGCATTTTAGTCGCCTCTTACGACACGCATGGCTTACGGAGGAAGAATTCTGTTCCACTTCCCAATGGAGAACTCAACAGACTTATTCCCCTATAATTTTTACACTCTTCTTTTGTCCCCTTTGCCTTTATACAAAGAAACTATGCATGCTCTCTGCCAATTCCTAGGTACCTTACCCTCTTCCATACATTTATTAAATAAAAACACTAACCACTCTAAAATTATATCCCCACCTGCCTTTAACATTTCTATCTTTATCCCATCAATCCCAGCTGCTTTACCCCCTTTCATTCTACTCACTGCTTCACGAACTTCCCCCACACTCACAACTGGTTCTTCCTCACTCCTTTAACCCTTTGACTGTCGGAGGCCTCATTCTGAAACTGTCATTCTATGTCGCAAAATTTTGGGGGAAAAAAAAAAATTCTTATGAAATGATAGAGAATCTTTTCCCGATGGTAATGACACCAAAAGTACGAAATTTGATGGAAAACGTACGGAATTACGCTCTCACGAAGTTAGCGATGTCAGCGATATACACGCATCGGTGATTTCGCCGACTTTGAGCCCTATTTTCAGCCAATTCCATTGTTACAGTCGACCAAACTCATACCATTTCTTTAGACCTACATTTGTTCTATCGATTGAGTACAAGAAACCACCAATTTACCGATTTCAACTACCCAATAAAGTGGTCAGAAATTGGCAATTTGGCCAATTTCATGCAAAATAAAAAAGATGTCAATTTCAAAATAGGGTCCAGAATAAACAATGCAGACATTCCTGGCACTAAAATAAGATTTTCTCTGTTCATTAGTCACGTCTTTAGGCCCCTCTTATATTACTCTTGCTTTCTATTTTGATATTTTATTCACACAAAAAATAGAAGATTTACTGTTATGCAGACTACTGCATTATTGTAAAAATGGTATAAATAATATCAGTGCACTTGTGTAAGAATATTAGACTCACCAGTTGACGTGTATTGGACGAATGGCGTGATTTGTGTACTCTTGAACATTGGCAAAAATCGAACATTTCCACTATTTTGAGCTCAATTTCAAGGTCATTTTCATCATGAAACTAATCAAAATCATCTCTATTTCTGTAATATATTTTCCATTCTATCAAATGAGACCATGAAAAAGAGAATACAACCATAAATACTATACGAAAATACACCTCAAAGTCGGCATTTTAATCCAAAAACACGGTCGGAGTTTTTTTTTTCTTCATTATGCACTGCGTGCTGCAGGATTTTTTTTATACAGCGCACACTGACAACACAGACCCATTCTCTCATATGTGGGCCTACCAGCTTTCTCCCGCTTGATTTGAAGCCACTAGAATTTTTGAGTATATATACATCCAAAACACTGGCTCGTAAGACGTATATATACGACCAAAACAGTCAAAGGGTTAAGATGTTATTCCTCCTTGCCCTATACACGAAATCATATCTATTTCTGTAATATATTTTCCATTCTATCAAATGAGACCAAGAAAATGAAAATACAACCATAAAAACCATACGAAAATACACCGCAAAGTCGGTTTTACACCATAAACGTGGTCAGTTTTTTTTTTTTTTTCATTATGCATTGCATACTGCAGAATTTTTAATATAGTGTATAGTGCACACTTGCCACAGACCTATTTTCTCATATGTAGGCCCAAATTTACAAGTCACAGCTTATCTGAGTGAGCTGAGCTCATGACGACCGATAGTGGCTTAAAAGCCACCCTATCTTTTATGGACAATGTACGGTGTATGTGCTTTACACAACGAAAAGCTTCTTTTATTCGTTGGAACCATGGCTAGGGCTAAAAGTGAGCAGGTTATAACAACAAATGGAAAAAAGAAATTGGAATGACTTATGCAGCAAGTAGCGGCAAGTTGGTACAGCAACCCGGGAAATTTGAAATTACATATGCCAGCCGATATTAGTGCCGGATTACTGGTGGAACTGAATTAGTGATGGCCGACCTGTATTTGTTTCATTTAATATTATGTTTTAGTACAGTGGAACCCTGAGTTTTGGCCGTAATCCATTCCAGGAGCTAGGCCTCAACTCGAAGCGGTTGAAGTCGAAGCAATATTTCCCATAAGAAATAATGTAAATACAGTGTTACCTCGAGTTACGATGGTCCCCAAAATCACCCTTTTATGTAAGTTTATTTTTTTAAATGCTTTTGTAGGTATATTTTTGGGGGTGTAAAAGGACTAGTCTATTTTACATTATTCCTTATGGGGATAAATTCGTTTGGTAATGGCACTTGAACAGCATTCTCTAACGAAAAAATATCGTAACTCGAGGTACCACTGTACAATTAATCCGTTCCACCCAAAAATATTCACAAAAAAAATAATGTTTTTAAAGAATAAATACTATAGTTTTACATACAGAAAACAATGAGAAATAAATATAGAGCACTAATTTTAATGGATAAATGAATATTTAAATAAGATTTACCTTTATTGAATACTCTTGTTGGTGTATGAGAGTGGCAGGAGAGTTTGTTTGGAGGCAAGACAAGATAGTCCTCCAATATGACACTAATATCAACTCTGCGGCTTATTTATCTAGCACATTTCATCTAATATGACATAATAAACAATATTAATAACATAGAAACGTGATATATAATCTAGAATTAATAAAATATATCATGTCTCTCTCCCTAACCGATGAGTGTTGCTGTGTTGTTTGTTGTTGGGTGTATAAGGGCCACTGAAAGATAAGCCTTACATAGTGGTGGTGATGGCCACCAGAGACGGCGGTGTTGTCAGTCGCCCTATATAACTCCAACAACATTGAACGAGTCAGTTTCGTGCTGTCCTTTTCCTATCGATTAATCGCTTAACTTACTTGCTACACTGTTAATGCTACAGTTTATCGCTGGCTGGAGCTATAGCCTTTATCGACTTGTGCTGCTTTAGTATCGTACATATCGTAGAATCACTGAAGAAGGCACATTCTTCCCTCTCTCTTCCTCCTCCACTTTGGTACTTTGCTACAATTTCTTTCTTCAATTCTATCGTGTTTGTCACTTTCTTTACCAAAGGGATGCCACTATGAAGTTTCTTTGGGCCCATGGTGGCTTTTTTCAGTCACAATCAATAAACAAGCACTAAACACAATGAATTTATTGTGAAATGTTTGGATGAGCACGTAGGGTAATGTTCACGCAAGGATAAACAAAGCTAGACTGGCTCATGATGCCTGCGTGGGGAGGTGGGCAGGTTTGGTACGCCAGCCAAAACTCGGGGCAACGGCCAAAACTCGGGACAAAATTTGTCCAAAAAAAGCGACCGAAACTCGAAGTGGCCAATACTCGGGGTGGCCAAAACTCTGGGTTCCACTGTATTTGTTTCATTTAATATTTTGTTGCTTTCCTGAGAGTTGAGTTTTCTTGAAGATATTTCTAATTATTTCAAATACAGTACAGTGGAACCTCGGTTTTCGTGATTAATAATAACAAAAACCGAATCATATGAAAACTAGGGCATACGAAAACAGAGGTTTGACTGTACCTTTATTCCACTGGATATATTAGGATTACCTTAATTATTTAATGTGCTTTCGTTAAAATTAATTCATTCTTCATTATTATTTTAAATATGCTTGAATTATTGGGCATGCTTTGGTCTTTGCACTAGTACTGAATGCCTAATGCTTTTCAAAACATAGTATTCAAGATATGCCGTATTTAATGCAAATAAACTATATTTATGCTGTACTGTAAATTATAGTTCTAAAAAATCATGTACTACAGTATATCTACAATATTAATGACTGGATACATGTTTCTTTTTGTTTTAGGTGGAATGCTTTAGAAGATCTACAAGATGGAGCTCTTCAGCTTGTAGAATCATTACGTGAAGATATTATTCAGATTGAACATGAACTTACAGAGGGTTGGCTTGGAGCAGTGCCGAACAAAGAAGAGTGGGAGAAAAAAGCACAACAGGTGAGGAATTGACAAATGTATCCGCTCTGTGACCACTTTTTTAGGTACACCCTTTTAGTACTTCGTAGGGCTTCCCTTTGCCCCCAGAAAAGCCTGAATTCTTTCTGGCATGGATTCAGCAAAGTTCTGGAAACATTTCTTAGAGATTCTGGTCCATTTTGACATGAAAGCATCACACAGTTGCTGCAGATATGTCTGCTGCATATTCACGCTGCGAATCTCACATTCCACCACATTTCAAAGGTTTACATCAAATTCTGACCATATGTCACAACAGAATTTGTGATTCGCCAGATGAGACTACATTTTTGTCCAGTTTTCAACTGTCCAGTTTTAGTAAGCCTGTGCCCACTGTAGCCACAGTTTCCTGTTCTTAGCTGACAGGAGCATAACCCAGTGTGGTCTTCTGCTGCTGTATCCCATCCACTTCAAGGTTTGACATGTTGTGCATTCAGAGATGCTCTTCTGCATACCCCTGTTGTGGTATATGGTTATTTGAGTCACTGTCAGCTAGAACCTGTCTAGCCATGTTCCTCTGCTCTCTCATAAACAAAGTGTTTTTCCAAAGAACTGCTGCTCACTGGATGTTGTGTTTTTCACACCATTCTCTGTAAACTCCTACTGCCATTAACCCTTTCGGGGTCGGTGCTGTACTAGTACGTTTTACGAGCAGGGGTTGGTGCCGTACTAGTATGCATAAATTCTAGCGGCCTCAGATTAAGTGGGAAACGGCTGGTAGCCCTACATATGAAATTATGGGTCTATGTGGTCAGTGTGCACAGTATAAAAAAAAATCCTGCACCACACACTGCATAATAAGAGAAAAAAAATGCCAACCGTTTTTTCGTTCAAACAGCGATTTTGCAGTCTATTTTCGTATGGTATTTATTGATGTATTCTCGTTTTCTTGGTCTCGTGTGATAGAATGGAAGATATATTACAGAAATAGAGATGATTTTGATTGGTTTGACAATGACAAGTACCTTGAAATTGAGCTCATAGTAGCGAAAATGTTCGATTTTCCCCGATGTTCAAGAGTAAACAAATCACACCATGCGTCCAATACACATCAACTGGGGAGTCTAATATTCTTGCACAAGTGCGCTGATATTATTTATACCATTTTTACAATGATGCAGTTGTATACATAACAGTAAATCTTTTATTTTTTGTGAAAATAAAAATTCAAAATGGAAAGCAAAAGTAATGTAAGATGGGCCTGGAGACATGACTAATGAACAGAGAAGATGTTATTTTAGTGCCAGGACTGTGCCTTGTTTATTCTGGACCCTATTTTGAAATTGGCATCGTTTGAAATTTGTGTGAAATTGGCCAAATTGTCATTTTCTGACAACTATTTTTGGTAGTTGAAATTGGTAAATAGGCGGTTTCTTGTACTCAATCGATAGAACAGATGGGGTTCTAGCGAAATAGGAATGGTTTTAGTGGACTAGAACATTGGAATTGGCCAAAAATAGGGCTCAAAGTGGGTGAAATCGCCGATGCGTAAACATCTTTGAGACCGATAACTTCGCGAGAGCATAATTCCGTAAGTTTTCATTCAAATTTCAAACTTTTGGTGTCGTTATGATCGGGAAAAAAATCTCTATCATTTCATAAGATTTTTTTTTTTTTTTTTTTTTTCAAAAAATTTTGACCCTGGGAACGTGTTTCCGAGAAGGCCTGTCGAGCCCCAAAGGCTTAATAAAGAGCTACAGAGTGAAGATAGCATATCACTGCATAATGGTTACAAAAGGGTTATTATTTAGGTTTTTTTTTTTTTCAACACGTCAGTCGTCTCCCACCGAGGCAGGGTGATCCAAAAAGAAAGAAAATCCCAAAAAGAAAATACTTTCATCATCATTCAACACTTTCACCACACTCGTACATAATCACTGTCTTTGCAGAGTCACTCAGATATGACAGTTTAAAAGTCCCTCCAAACTTCCAATATCCTAAACCTTTTTAAAGTGCAGGCATTGTACTTCCCAAGATTTTCCCTGAATCCCTTCACAAAATATTACCCTGCTCACACTCCAACAGCTTATCAGGTCCCAAAAACCATCTGTCTCCATTCATTCCTATCTAACACGCTCACACATGCTTGCTGGAAGTCCAAGCCCTTCGCCCACATAACCTCCTTTACCCCCTCCCTCCAACCTTTTCGAGGATGACCCCTACCCCGCCTTCCTTTCCCTTCAGATTTATACGCTCTCCAAGTCATTCTACTTTGATCCATTCTCTCTAAATGACCAAACCACCTCAACAACCCCTCTTCAACCCTCTGACAAATACTTTTAGTAACTCCACACCTCCTTCTAATTTCCACACTCTGAATTCTCTGCATAATATTTACATCACACATTGCCCTTCGACAGGACATCTCCACTGCCTCCAGCCGCCTCCTTGCTGCAGCATTTGCAGGCCATGCTTCACACCCATTTAAGAGTGTTGGTACCACTATACTTTCGTACATTCCTTTCTTTGCCTCCATGGATAACGTTTTTTTCTCTCCTCAGATACCTCAATGCACCACTCACCTTTTTTTCTTCATCAATTCTATGGTTAACCTCATCCTTCATAAACCCATCCGCTGAGAAGTCAACTCCCAAATATCTGAAAACATTCACTTCTTCCATACTCCCTCTCTCCAATGTGATATCCAATTTTTCTTTATCTAAATTGTTTGATACCCTCATCACCTCACTCATATCTTTGTTCACTTTCAACTTTCTACCTTTACACACCCTCCCAAACTCGTCCACTAACCTTAGCAACTTTTCTTTAGAATCTCCCATAAGCACAGTATCATCCAGCAAAAAGTAACTGTCAACTCCCATTTTGTATTTGATTCCCCATCATTTAATTCCACCCCTCTCCCCAACACCCTAGCATTTACTTCTTTTACAACCCCAGCTATAAATATATTAAACAACTATGGTGGCATTACACATCCCTGTCTAAGACCTACGTTTACCAGGAATTAGTCTCCCTCTCTCCTACACACCCTAACCTGAACCTCGCTATCCTCATAAAAACTTACAGCATTTAGTAACTTGCTACCTATTCTATACACTTGAAACATCTTCCACATTGCTAACCTATCCACACTATCATGCCTTTTCTAAATCCATAAATGCAATGAAAACTTCACTACCTTTATCTAAAAACTGTTCACATATATGCTTCAATGTAAACATTTGATCTACACATCCCCTACCCACTCTAAAGCCTCCTTGCTCATCTGCAATCTTACTCTGTCTTTCCTCTAATTCTTTCAATACTAACCCTACCATACACTTTACCTGGTATACTCAGTAAACTTGTTACCCTCTAATTTTTACAATCTCTTTTGTCCCCCTTCCCTTTATATAAAGGAACTATACACGCTCTCTGCCAATCCCTAGGTACCTTCTCCTCTTTCATACATTTATTAAACAAAAATACGAACCACTCCAACACAATATACCCCCCACTCCCTTCTTTTAACATTTCTGTCATGATCCCGTCAGTTCCAGCTGCTTTACCCCCTTTCATTTTACGTAATGCTTCATGCACCTCCCACACACTCGCATCCTGCTCTTCTTCACTCCTTAAAAATGTTATACCTCCCTGGCCAGAGCATGAAATTACTTCCTCCCTTTCTTCATCAACATTTAAAAGTTTCTCAAAATATTCCGGCCATCTACTCAATACCTCCAGTTCCCCATCAACTAACTCCCCTACTGTTTTTAACTGACAAATCCATTCATTCCCTAGGCTTTCTTAACTTGTTTATCTCACTCCAATTTTTTTTCTTATTATCAGCAAAATTTCTTGACAGTGCCTCTCCCACTCTTTCATCTGCTCTCCTTTTGCACTCTCACCACTCTCTTCACCTTTCTTTTACACTCCATATACTCTGCTCTTCTTACAACACTTCTGTTTTGTAAAAACCTCTCAGTACACATTTATTTTGATTGATAATTAAGTGTAACACATTCTATATATGTATAAATTTTAATGAATGTGTGAGAGCATTAAATCAAATTGAGTGGAGGCAAGTGATTTTTGACTTGGTGTGTTGTTGGAGTGTGAGCAAAGTAACATTTACAAAGGAATTCAGGGAAACCAGTTAGCTGGTGGAATGTCCAGTGCCTGTACTCTGAAGGAGAAGTAGGGATGTTGCAGTTCAGAGGGCCATCTGAGCTGTGATGTCAGTACTCTCCTGGCAGTGGTTTATTGTCAGTGTGTTTAACCCTTTGACTGTCGGAGGCCCCATTCTGAAACTGTCATTCTATGTCGGAAAATTTTGGAAAAAAAAAATAAATTATTTTTTCTTTTGAAATGATAGAGAATCTTTTCCCGATTGTAATGACACCAAAAGTATGAAATTTGATTAAAAACTTAAGGAATTATGCTCTCGCAAAGTTAGCGATGTCAGTGATATATACGCATCGGCGATTTCGCCGACTTTGAGCCCTATTTTAGGCCAATTCCATTGGGACAGTCGACCAAACTCATAGGTATTTCTTTAGAACTCCATTTGTTCTATCGATTGAGTACAAGAAATCACCAATTTACCGATTTCAACTACCCAATAAAGTGGTCAGAAAATGGCAATTTCGCCAATTTCATGCAAAATAAAAAAGATGTCAATTTCAAAATAGGGTCCAGAATAAACAATGCAGACATCCCTAGCACTAAAATAAGATGTTATCTGTTCATTAGTCATGTCTTTAGGCCCCTCTTACATTACTCTTGCTTTCTATTTTGATTTTTATTCATACAAAAATAGAAGATTTATTGTTATGCAGACTATTGCATTATTGTAAAAACTGTATAAATAATATCTGTGCACTTGTGAAAGAATATTAGACTCACCAGTTGATGTGTATTGGACGCATGGTGTGATTTGTTTACTTTTGAACATTGGCAAAAATCGAACATTTCCGCTACTTTGAGCTCAATTTCAAGATCGTTTACATCATGAAACTAATCAAAATCATCTCTATTCCTGTAATATGTTTCCCATTCTATCAAATGAGACCATGAAAAGAGAATACAACCATAAATACTATCGAAAACACACCTCAAAGACGGCGTTTTAATTAAAAAAACGGTCAGAGTTTTTTTCTCATTATGTACTGCTTGCTGCAGGATTTTTTATACTGCGCACACTGACCACACAGACCCATTCTCTCACATGTGGGCCTACCAGCTTTCTCCTGCTTGATTTGAGGCCGCTAGAATTTAGGCGTATAAATACGTCCGAAACATTGGCTCGTAAGACGTAAATATACGTCCGAAACAGTCAAAGGGTTAAAAGTCACATTCTACCAGTATAATTATATATCTTAAAATATCAAATTGAAGAAATAACTTTACCACAGCCATCATACCAGCCAGCTTCCATGACCACCTCCATTCAATCTCCATAACTTCCACTATTCAATCATAACTAATACCATTCAGTCACCAAAACTACCATACATATTACCATTCAATCACTACAGCCACCATACTTATTACCAGTCAGTCACAGCCACTCCCATTTAACCTAAAAGTAAGATGGTTTCCCTATATCTATACTGAAAGTGTTAGTATTATACCAAGCATTAATGATATTCTTGCCTCTCCCACTAAGCAAAAAGGAGAGCAAATGAAAGAGTGGGAGAGGCACTGTCAAGAAATTTTGTGGGAAAATAAGAAAATGTTTTGGAGTGAGAGAAAAAAGTTAAAAAAGCCTAGGGAATGAATGGATTTGTCAGTTAAAAACAAGAGTAGGGGAGTTAGTAGATGGGGAGCTGGAGGTATTGGGTAGATGGCGGGAATATTTTAAGGAACTTTTAAATGTTGATGAAGAAAGGGAGGCGGTAATTTCATGCACTGGTCAGGAAGGTAGTATAACATCTTTTAGGAGTGAGGAAGAGCAGGATGTGAGTGTGGGGAAGGTGCGTGAGGCATTACATAGAATGAAAGGGGTAAAGCAGAGGAACTGACGGGATCATGACACAAATGTTAAAAGCAGAGGGAGATATTGTGTTGGAGTTGTTGGTATTTGTTTAATAAATGGAGGTAGTAGGTTGGTAGTCAGCAAGCACCCAGGAGGTACTACCATCCTGCCAAGTGAGTGTAAACGAAAGCCTGTATCTGTTTTACATAATGGTAGGATTGCTGGTGTCTTTTTCTGTCTCATAAACATGCAAGATTTCAGGTACGTCTGGCTACTTCTACTTACACTTAGGTCATGCTACACATACATGTACACGTTTATGTATACACA
>WNWK01006753.1:0-101936 GCA_009830355.1 Cherax destructor | reverse complement strand
GGTTGATCACACCTTGATCCACTGGGAGACCTCGTCTGGGACCGGGTCCCGGGGGCGCTGACACCCAAAAAAGTCCTTCAGGCTATGTGTCCTGCCAACGCCTCTAACTTCGACTGACGTTACTGGTTTGTGCTCTAGTGAGACATATCATATCTTAACTTATAACTGTACGGAGTCTGCATCCTTTCTACATTCAGTAAAGTTATCTCATATCCTTGACAGGTGGAGACATATGGGCGAGTCTCCCTCACACCCACTGCCCTTGTTAACCTTCACTAAAATGGTACCTGGGTGTTAGTTGGTCGTTGTGGGTCGCATCCTGGGGATAGTCAGTATTACAAACTGCTGAGCAACTCCAATGTCTCTTGTTACCTTTTTGTTTGATTCCATTTATGTATCCGTGTTCCTAGTCGTTGCTTCTCACTCCTATCCGTCTTATCATTTAAACGGAATATCTTGTATAAAGGAGAGGTTTGGGATATTGGCAGTTTGGAGGGACTTCTAAACTGTCGTACCTGGGCGCCTCTGCAAAGACACTGATTATGTATGAGTGATGGTGAAAGTGTTGAATGATGATGAAAGTATTTTCTTTCTTTTTGGGTCACCCTGCCTCGGTGGGAAACGGCCGACGTGTTAAAAAAAAAATCATGTATATAGTAATCATGATCCCCTAGTTCTCTCTCCTAGAGTCGTTATGTTCAGTTCCTTTAGTTTAGTTTATTTCTGTGTAGTGTGGGTGAGTGTAGAGTATAGGTGGACGAGGAAGGAAGATGACGGGGAGGGAGAAGGTAAAGTGGGAGACGGCGAGCAGTTACACCCACAAACAACACGTGTACTGTGGGTGAGGTGGAAGCAGAAGAGGAGAGTGAAGGGTGAGGGGTGAGTGCATCAACAAACAAGTGCAGTGTGGGTGAAGCAACAGGTGAGGGGGGGTAGGAGTGGTGAGGATAACCTCCAAATATTGATTATGCTAATAGTGTTGTGTATACGAGCACAACCAACTACTCTCACTTTCCTTCCCAGCCACCCCCCCCCCTCTCTCTCTCTCTCTCTCTCTCTCTCTCTCTCTCTCTCTCTCTCTCTCTCTCTCTCTCTCTCTCTCTCTCTCTCTCTCTCAGACACACAGACACACACACAGACACACACACAGACACGCACACAGACACAGACACAGACACACACACACAAACACACACACACACACACACATTTCGAAGTGTTTCCTACAAGACACACACATACAACAGGCTTAGTGTCTAATCGACATGTGCCTAGGACAAAATGGTAACTAACACATACATGAAAAGGGAACATGAGTGGGGAAGGAAGCTAGAGGGCTTAGCATGAAAATTGAGGAAAGGATAGCTGCAGAAAGCAAGAAAATGGAGGAGAGGATAGCTGCAGAAAGCAGGAAGTGGGAGAAGCAAGTCACAACAGCAAAGGCTAAGATACAGAGATTGGAAGAGGAACTGAAAAATTTGAAACAGCCTAAAGAACTAAAAAAGCAATGTGGATATGGTATCAGAAACTGTTATCTCAGTCACAAATAAGGGGACTGTAGAGAAAGGAGGAAACTGTATGCAGAGACCCTATCAGACCATCGTGGAGCCCGAGAAAAGAGAGGATCACATCAGGAACAATCAAGGGGAGTGTAGAAAAAGGGAGAGCTAAGCTATACATAGAAGCCCTAACAGACCACAGCAGGGCACAGGGAAAGTTAAGAAGGGAAAATGACAGGTCACTGGACCAAGGGATAACAGACAGTGAAGAGATTGAAGAAAGGAAAGCTGCAATGGAGGCAACTAAATCGAATCAGGGGTTACATAGGGATAGGCAGTGGGAGAATGAAAAAGAGAGATCAGTCTTTGTTTATGGGCTAAAGGAAGCTGAAGGAGAAACTTACGAAGCAAGAAGACAAGGGGAGAAAAAAGCGATTGAAAGCATCATGAAAGCAATAGGAGATGACATGACCCAGCTGACAAATTTTCTGAGAATAGTGGGGTTTGCAAGAGGAAGAATCCGGCCAGTCAAAGTGATTTTCAAGGCAGAATTGGCTCGAAACAGGATCCTGCAGGAGAAAGCAAGACTAAGGGATATGTCAGAGTACCAGAGGGTGTATGTCAATCACGACAGAACACGAGAAGAAAGACAGAAACTGAAAGAGAGGGTACAAAGACAAAAGGAGGAAAGAGAGATGGACAGGAGAACCCAGACTCAGGAGGAAGCTCAAATACAATCACCTACAGATGTCCCCCAACCTGGACAACCCCAATGCAACCAAACATTCTAACCCAAAATACATATGCCATACCCAATGCTCCCACCCACCTCATTACAAACTCCATCTTCACACCAACCACCCATAGTTCCTTATCAGGTCTCCCACTTTCCCAACCCCAACGTACCCCCCAGACTACGGTTTTAGAAAAGAAGTTGAAGGTTTGGTATACAAATGCTGATGGAATAACAAATAAATGTGGGGAGTGGCATGAAAGAATAAAGGAGACATCCCCAGACATAATAGCACTCACAGAAATGAAACTCACCAGGATGATAACAGATGCAATCTTTCCACTCGGATATCAAATCCTCAGGAAAGATAGAGGAGCAAAGGGAAGGAGGAGTTGCACTGCTCATTAAGAACCGGTGGGGATTTGAGGAAGTGGAAGGAATGGATGGAATGGGCGAAAGGGAATACATAGTAGGAACAATCCAGTCTGAGGGCCATAAGGTGGTAATTGCTGTAATGTACAACCTGCCACAGAACTGCAGGAGGCCAAGAGAAGAATACAACGAGAGCAACAGAGCAATGGTAGACACACTAGCCGTGGTGGCCAGAAGAGCTCACATGGGGAGAGCAAAATTACTAGTTATGAGTGATTTCAATCACAAGGAGATTGATTGGAAAAACCTGGAGCCCCATGGGGGTCCTGAATCATGGAGAGCCAAGATGATGGATGTGGTACTGGAAAACCTCATGCATCAACATGTTAGAGACACTACCAGAGAGAGATAGGGATGATCCAGCAAGACTGGACCTAGTATTCACCTTGAGTAGTTCAGACATCGAGGATATCACGTATGAAAGGCCCCTTGGAGCTAGTGATCATTTGGTGCTGTGTTTTGATTATATAGTTGAGCTACAAGTGGAGAGGGGAGCAGGAATAGGAAGGGAAAAACGAAACTACAAAAGGGTAGACTACACAGGCATGAGGAACTTCCTACAAGACGTTCAGTGGGAGAGAGAATTGGCAGGAAAACCAGTAAAAGAAATGATGGAATATGTGACAACAAATGCAAAGAGGCAGAGGAGAGGTTTGTTCCCAAGGAAAACAGAAGTAATGGGAAGACCAGAAAGAGTCCTTGGTTCACCCAAAGGTGTAGGGAAGCAAAACTAAGTGCACTAGAGAATGGAAAAAGTACAGAAGACAAAGGACCCAGGAAAATAAAAAGATTAGCCGAAGAGCCAGAAACGAATATGCACAGGTAAGAAGGAGGCTCAGCGACAATACGAAAATGACATAGCATCAAAAGTAAAGTCTGACCCGATGCTGTTGTATAGCCACATCAGGAGGAAAACAACAGTCAAGGACCAGGTAATCAGGCTGAGGAAAGAAGGTGGGAGTTCACAAGAAACGACCAAGAGGTATGTGAGGAGCTCAACATGAGATTTAAAGAAGTATTTACAGAGGAGACAGGAAGGACTCCAGGAATTCAGAATAGGGAGGTATACCAACAAGTGCTGGATGAAATACACACAACCGAGGAGGAGGTGAAGAAGCTGCTATGTGAACTCGATACCTCAAAAGCGGTGGGACCTGACAACATTTCTCCGTGGGTCCTTAGAGAGGGAGCAGAGATGTTGAGTGTGCTACTACCTGAGGTGTGGAAGATGGCAAATGTAGTCCCAATTTTTAAGAAAGGAGACAGACACGCGGCATTAAACTACAGACCTGTGTCACTGACGTGTATAGTATGCAAAGTCATGGAGAAGATCATCAGGAGGAGAGTGGTGGAGCACCTAGAAAGACACAAGCTTATAAACGACAACCAGCACGGTTTCAGGGAAGGAAAATCCTGTGTCACAAACCTACTGGAGTTTTATGACAAGGTAACAGATGTAAGACACGGGAGAGAGGGGTAGATAGACTGCATTTTCTTGGACTGCAGGAAGGCGTTCGACACAGTTACTCACAAGAGGTTAATGCAAAAGCTAGAGGATCAGGCACACGTAACAGGAAAGGCACTGCAATGGATCAGAGAATATCTGACAGGGAGGCATCAACGAGTCATGGTACGTGACGAGGTGTCAGAGTGGGCACCTGTGACGAGTGGGGTTCCACAGGGGTCAGTCCTAGGACCTGTGCTGTTTTTGGTATATGTGAATGACATAACGGAAGGGACAGACTCAGAAGTGTCCCTGTTTGCAGATGATGTGAAGTTAATGAGAAGAAGTAAATCAGTCGAGGATCAGGCAGGACTACAAAGAAACCTGGACAGGCTACAAGCCTGGTCCCATAACTGGCTCCTTGAATTTAACCCTGCCAAATGTAAAGTCATGAAGATCGGGGAAGGGCAAAGAAGACCGCAGACAGAGTATAGTCTAGGTGGCCAAAGACTGCAAACCTCACTCAAGGAAAATGATCTTGGGGTGAGTATAATACCGAACACATCTCCTGAGGCACACATCAATCAGATAACTGCTGCAGCATACGGGCGGCTGGCAAACCTAAGAATAGCATTCCAATACCTCACTTAGGAATCGTTCAAGACTCTGTACACCATATACGTCAGGCCCATACTGGAGTATGCAGCACCAGTTTGGAATCCACACCTGGTCAAGCAAGTCAAGAAATTAGAGAAAGTGCAAAGGTTTGCAACAAGACTAGTCCCAGAGCTAAGGGGATTGTCCTATGGAGAAAGGTTAAGGAAAATCGGCCTGATGACACTAGAGGACAGGAGGGTTAGGGAAGACATGATAACTACATATAAAATACTGCGAGGAATATATAAGGTGGACAGAGACAAGATGTTCCAGAGAGGGGACCCAGAACAAGGGGTCACAATTGGAAGTTGAAGACTCATATGAGTCAAAAGGATGTTAGGAAGTATTTCTTCAGTCATAGAGTTGTCAGGAAGTGGAATAGCGTAGAAAGTGACGTATCTTGAACATTTCTGAGTGAGTTGTCTCTGAATTCATTAATTTTATCGCACTCCAGTACATAATGACGCAGGGTGTGACAATAATCCAACTGGCAAAGTTTACATTTTGTTTGGTCTACATCTGGTGGTGGTGATTTAACCTGCCAAAGATACTTGTAACCCAGCCGGAGGCGGGCGGTGGTGACATCCAAGAGTGGCTCCTCCTGCATGATAGAATGATGATAGATGGACTGACTGGTATCAATCTCCCTGAGTCTTAAGTCAATAAAATTCAGTTGACAAGCTATGTTTTAATAAAGCAAACCATTGGTAAAAGTTTCAAGCCGATCAGGAAAGGTATTCTTCAATAACTGATCTGATTCCAACAATTCCAACTTTGTTAACTAAGTAAAATTTTGAATTTGCGAGTGTTGAGACAAAACTTTTGGGTTATCATCCTTATTACAGACTTCATCGTCAATAATAATTTGAAGCCAGTCAGAAGAAGCTTTCTTTAGTAATTGAATAAAAATAACATCAATATTTATTCAATAAAATTGGCAAATTAAAACTTGCGTCTGTCAGCAGCATCGTGAACCTTGAGTTCAGTAAACCACACCAGTGGTGAAAATTTGAAGCCTATCAGTTGAGTCATTCTGCAGTTATGGCATGGATTCCAATGATTCCATTTTGTTTTTACTATTTTACTACATCAACAAAATTGTCAGCACGCAAATGAAGCTTAATGGCTACTACCCTAACTTACATCAACCATTAAATGAAGCTTAATGGCTACTACCCTAACTTACATCAACCATTAAATGAAGCTTAATGGCTACTATCTTAAGTTACATCAACCATTAAATGAAGCTTAATGGCTACTATCTTAAGTTACATCAACCATTAAATGAAGCTTAATGGCTACTATCTTAAGTTACATCAACCATTAAATGAAGCTTAATGGCTACTATCTTAAGTTACATCAACCATTAAATGAAGCTTAATGGCTACTATCCTAAGTTACATCAACCATTAAATGAAGCTTAATGGCTAATATCCTAAGTTACATAACCATTAAATATTGAAATCGTTCAGAAGAGGTAAGCCAAAAATTATTTATTGTCGATTAAGATGAATAGAAATTTCACAGTATTTTACACTTAATTAAAATCGTCAAATCTGAACCTAAACATCTGAATTTCACTTTCCGCTGTCGTCGTATATTTGGCACCAATTTTGAGTGTTTGAAGCTGAACCACTGAGGATTTTGGAAGTTATCCAAGATATTCCAGGGTGCTGGGAATGGGGCCAAAAACCTTTATCATAGGACACTTGAACATGTCATTGTTCCAGGAATTTGGTCCTAGTTACCGTACAAATTATCTGAAAATTTTAAGCCAACTGTATGCTGCGTTCTCGAGTTATGAGAGAAATAAAATTAAAAAGAAGGAAGAAAACAATCAGGTAACCTCTTAAAGGTATCTTTCGGTGGTATCTAATAAATGACAGACTCTTAAGAAGCCTTGAGTCGCTTAGAATAAGTAGGTTTACTTAGGTACAGGTACACATACGTACAGTTATCATACATAGTGTAAATTACCTAGGATAACCCCAAAAAAGTCAGCCAATAATAAGCTTTATTTACTACAAGTACAAGTACAAAGTATACAGGCCTAGCTGACATCAATGACATACTACTATATAGAAAGTCCCTTGTTATGCTGAGCATTTCCCGCAAATTAGGTCAGTTTTGTCCCATTATGCGACCAACAACAGTCGACTAACACCCAGGTACCCATTGTACTGATGGGTGAACATGGACAGTACGTGTCTAAAGGAAACACGTCCTAATGTTTCCACTCATGCCGGGATCGAACCACGAACCTCAATGTGCAAACTGAGTGCGCTAGCAATCGAGCTACAGGACTCCACTGTGACCTATTTACCGGCTCTAGAGAACACAATCAGTATTGCCAGTGAATAGTAGAGCAGAAGTCTGCTCTTACCAGCTAGCAGTGTCACAGAAGTCTGCTCTTACCAACTAGCAGTGTCACAGAAGTCTGCTCTTACCAGCTAGCAGTGTCACAGAAGTCTGCTCTTACCAGCTAGCAGTGTCACAGAAGTCTGCTCTTACCAGCTAGCAGTGTCACAGAAGTCTGCTCTTACCAACTAGCAGTGTCATAGAAATCTGGTCTTACCAACTAGCAGTGTCACATAAGTCTGCGTTTACCAACTAGCAGTATCACAGAAGTCTGCTCTTACCAATTAGCAGTGTCACACTCTCGGTGTCCTCGTCTCTGCACGTGTGCGACACTAGACGGCAGGTTAGGTTAGGTACGATTCGTCAGGAAACAGGACAAGTGTCTCCTGACACGGGTCTTAGTAAGTTTATTCAGGTACACATAGATACAGGTATAAAAATTATCATGTATAGCAGCATATGTGTAGATTACCTAAGATAACACAAAAAAGTCAAAGTTACATATCCCTTGGGGTCCTTGTGGGTCCTCAGTCATATGATGACCCGCAGCTGAAGCTTTTGGTCATCTGACCGAGGCATTCCGCTGGTTTACCAGTCCACCCATTTATAAATTAAGTTACGAATGTTTTATGTCTAGCATCAGGTGTCAGGCAGCAACAACAACGGCTGTTCCTGTATCTTTGCCGTCCCCTGGACCGATCTAAGCTCCAGTGATGGCCTAATTGAAAGTACTGCTGCACCAACATACAATGAACTTATAGTGACAAGAAAACTGACGGTAACGACAACGAAATGGACCAAATATGACCAACAGAGGTTTAGTTAGTTTAATATCTTTATTATGCACCCCATACCCATCCTGTGGGCGGAAGTCAAAAGATTACAGAGGTACATAATTGGTCCATTGACTGGACTCCAAAGTTTTGATAGCTGAACAAGTTACAGCGGTAATGAACTAGATCTGGTCACAATTATGACCAAGTTTCAAAGGTAATGAGCTCCAGGTAGAGCTGGTCACACTCATGACAAGTTACAAAGGTAATGAGCTCCAGGTAGAGCTGGTCACAATCATGACAAGTTACAAAGGTAATGAGCTCCAGGTAGAGCTGGTTACACTCATGACAAGTTACGAAGGTAATGAGCTCCAGATAGAGCTGGTCACAATCATGACAGTTACAAAGGTAATGAATCATAATCACATCATACATAGTTACAATCATGAACAAATTACAGAGTAATGAGGAACAAACATTCTAGGGAATGTATCCATTGCCCCCAACAACAGATGTTGCAAGGTGCCTGTCCCTCTTCGGCAGGACAGCCAGACAGCTATTGCAAACAGCAGCAGGTTGCGCCAGGATCTGCTGCTTGCAGGAGCACCATCGACCCTCCCCAAGAGGTCCAAGAGGTCAGCGACTTCGCTAGCAGCCTGAGGGAGAGCTGCCCTGGGGACGTGTCAACGTCCTGGTGGACGCCAAGTTGATTGCAGATCCCAGGCCCTCTGCTGGGAGGGGCTGTTGGTTGTTCCCACCTGGAGCCCTCCGTGTGCCCAGACATCTGTAGACAGCCTTTCTGTCTGCATAGACAGCCCATGCTGTCTGCCAGCTGAGTTCATATTTCGCGCCATGCTAGTTCCCATAGTTTCCGCCAGAGGGGAAGCCTGCCTCACCCCTGCCTCTCTCTCACTTGGCGCCCAGACTTCTCTCAGACAAGGCCTAACTCCTCTCCCTCGCAAGGCATGGCCCACCTGGGCCATGGCCTACAGACACGCAGCCTGTTACTCGCACCTTTATTACAAATAAAGTAAGAAGCCTCCGAAGCCTTATCATTTCAACTACGCCTCCTAGAAACGCCAAATAAAATATCGTTATAAATGGTGACAGCGGTGCCTCGCAGCAGATGTGTTTGCCCGTGAGGGGAGGAAGAGGACTGAAGTTATCTACCACTTCATCAGTCTCTACAAGAAGCATCTGTCTCTCAACGAGTTATCCTGATGTCGTGTCTGCAAATCTCAGCATCCAGACACAGGTACAAGCAGGATTCAGGCCGAAATTTGTCTAATTCTCCGAGAAATGGCGTCACTGACTTCACGTCACAGCGTCCCATGCTGTTTCTCAGTCACGTGTTCAGCCTTGCCAGCATGTTCTGCTGTTGTTGTTCAGCTCAGCACTGCTATTTTAGCAAGTCAGAGGTGAGTTTGTGGTGATTTCCCAGTGTGAGCGTGTCTCCTCGTGTGTTGTAAGTAAGTAAGTAAGTAAGTAAGGTAAGTTTATTCAGGTATACACAAATACATTTACATAGATTATCATACATAGCAGCATATGTGTAGAGAACCCAGGATAACCCAAAAAAGTTAGACAGAGTGACTTATTTCCATTGGGGTCCTTTTTATACTTAATTTTTACATTGTAGGATATATATGTTATTATATTATAAAGGATATATGTATACTAGGAATAAGGTAAAAAGAGTTATTTACATATACATGTGTGTTAACTAAAAATAAAAATCATTCTCCTCCCTTTCTGTCGCTACATTCATTAGGTACTTTTGGTTCTCTTCTTGAACTGGCTTATGCTGTGACTGGCTTTGACATGTGCAGGCAGTCTGTTCCATTCCTTTATTGCTGTACAATAAAAGGTGTTTGAAGCCTGGCCACTGACTGTGGGTACTACAAAGTTGTGCTCTCTCCCCCTAGTACTATGCTTTGGTTCCCAGCCTTGACAAAATTGGCAGCAAGATATTCTGGACACTGTTTTTGAGCAATTTTATAAACTTGATTTAATTTAAGTTGTTTTACTCTGTCTTCAATATTCAGCATATCCAATTGTTGTAATTCATCCTGGCCTACATGCTCTCTTGGACCCAGGTCCAGGATGAATCTTACCATTTTGTTCTGGGTGATTTGCAGCTTATCTTTCAGTTTTTTTGTCAAGGCAGAGTACCATGAAGAGCAAGCGTAGTCCATATGACATTGTATAAGGGCTAGACATAAGGGTCCTGCGAGCCTCAGTAGGTAGACACTGTGCTTGTCTGTAGAGGAACTTCAGTCTGGCATTCGCTTTCTTTACTACACTGTTCCCTATCAATTCTCCTGACATGCATGGGTCAAAGGGGATTCCCAGATATTTTACTGAGGAAACTGAAGTGATGGATTCCCCATTACACCGGACATTTAAATTATTTACCCTGCTCAGTTTATATTTCGTGCCAAAGAGTAGGTGAGGGAGGTAGGCGGGCGGTCCTGTCTCTCACCATACACCCCCACCCTAGTGTACGCCGCCGACTCACTCCACTCACCACTCACTGCCCACTCCCTCTCTGCTGTTTTCTGTGAATTTCCTTGTGAATTCTTGCCAGAGCTGTGTATCCGAGTGTACGAGGCCACTCGAAGCCTCATGGATCTACAAGCCACGTGGATCAGCAAGCCACGTGGATCTACAAGCCACGTGGATCAGCAAGCTATGTGGATCTACAAGTCACGTGGATCTACAAGCCAAGTGGATCACCAAGCCACGTGGATCTTCAAGCCACGTGGATCAGCAAGCCACGTGCTTTGGTCAGCTGCCTGACTCAGCTGACGTCACCATGCTGCTGACACCACGATGCTGCCGACTCATGACTCACAGTGAGCATTTTATTTTCATTATTTGTAGAGAAGTTTGAGAGAAGATATAAGTCGAGTGTTCATTAATTCCTCTCAGTCAGTGTTCTCACATGTTCGAGTATTGCTTAGCGACGATTTTTATACAGAAAAGCGTCATTTGCTAGTAAGCTATGTTGTACCACATGTGCAGTATGTGTGCAGTTTTCTTGTGTGTCCTATGTAGCACCTGTGTGTTACTTTGTCACTCGGTGTGACCCGCGCCCCGCGTGCTTGACAGCTGACATTTGTCAGTCAAGGCGTCAGTTACAAGCGTCGAGCGCCTTGTACAGAAAGCTCATATTGTTCGCCGCTCGTAGATGCCTTTGCTGAATCGTACCCGCGACGATTCTCCCATCCAGACCATTCCACTTCACCTCCTAGACCGTCAGTCTAGTTATTGCAGATGACCAGTTTGGGGACGCTTACACTGCCCTCTGCTGTAACTTCTACTGTCGAGAGATGTCACTCGCCAAGCCGCAGTTAAGCCTGTTGGCAGGCGACTGTCAGCCTCATGTCACAGCTTCAGTGAGCAGCCTGCACAAAGTTGATGTCACTTTGACTGCTAGCCCACTCACTGCAGTATGGTGTATGCTGTTACGACCTCCAGATGTTTTGCGGAGTCGTCCCTGTCACGACTCACTCCACACTCGCCAGCAGTGACAGTACCAGTCGAGGAATGTCCTCCTGAGTCGCTTGCCAGTCCTGTCCTGTTGCGACTACTGACGACGCCTCACTGGAGGGCACCAGCAGGTTGTGCCCCACGTTAAGTGACCCTTGCAGCAACTACTACGATGTCTGCTTCACCTCCCAGAGAAGACCGTACCCTGTTACGTCACAGCTCAGCCGCAGCTATGTCTCCCGTGTTGCAGTATGTATCCAGACGCAGGAAGGCGTGCAGTGCTGCATCGACGCTCACTGCCTTAGACCACAAAGCACACCTTTTTTTTCTTCCCTATCTGGAGGAAGTTTTTTTTTTCTATGTCCATATGTTTATGTATATATGTATTTTTCTTTCGTGTTCTGTGACCTGTTCTTGCGAGAGAGAGACCGAGTTTTTTTTACTGCCATTCATGGTCGGGACGACCAATGGTGCATGACCGAGCGATGTAGACAGCCTTTCTGTCTGCATAGACAGCCCATGCTGTCTGCCAGCTGAGTTCATATTTCGCGCCATGCTAGTTCCCATAGTTTCTGCCAGAGGGCAAGCCTGTAGGCATACCCATGTGAGTCTACTTCACCCTGCCTCTCTCTCACTTGGCACCAAGACTTCTCTCAGACAAGGCCTAACTCCTCTCCCTCGCAAGGCATGGCCCACCTGGGCCATGGCCCACAGACATGCAGCCTGTTACTCACACCTTTATTACAAATAAAGTAAGAAGCCTCCGAAGCCTTATCATTTCAACCACACCTCCAAGAAACGCCAAATAATATATCGTTATACGTCCGCCAACATCCACCGTGTGCACGGATGTTGAAGCTTGATGAACCAAGTGCACACTGCCTGTGGCACACCTGACAGCTGCCTCGCGGTCGAACTCTACGGCACTGCCTCTGCAGTGGAGGTTCCTGTGAGCCCGACACACCCTGTGCCATCCCTGACGTCGATGTCGTGGGCTGGGAGGGAAAAACCTACAGTTGGGGTGGGGCTGGGGGTGAGGCGGGGGGTGAATGGTTGAGGCGCAGGGGTGAGGGGTTATGAGAGGGTCACTGTTTACCACACATGGGGCAGCCCGGGGAGGGGGGTGAACGGCACTGGGCATCTTGAAGTGGCTCCCCAAAACAATGTTCTCTTCATCTTCACCAACACAACTCGCCCACTCCTCCCCTGCTGCGTGGGGGAGGGAGGCACTGACTGCTCCCGCCTGACTTGGATGAGGACGACCACCATTCAAATACCAGACCTGCTACCAGATGTACGACCAGACAAACGACGTTTTCCACTACACTGAAATAAGTTTATTCAGGTATACACAAATACAGTTACATAATCATACATAGCAGCATATGTGTAGATAACCCAGGATAACCCAAAAAGTCAGACAGAGTGACTTATTTCTATTGGGGTCCTTTTGTTACCTTCTCGATAATATTACATTATAAAAGTTAAATGTGGTAGATAATTATATAAAAATGACACACAAAATTAATTATGTAAAATATTAAATAGATGATAAAGATAAGATAAGCAGAATACAAGAATTATGACAATATATATATTATGTAATAAAATATACCTATTGGTAAAAAAAAATTAAAAGATGGGGTGGTAGGAGAAGTGGAATATTCAAATGGCATCAGGAAGAAACCCAATATTCTTCCTTGAAGCCTTTTTATCCACTTCTCCGAGGCTATGGGTCCCACAATTTGTACCAGAGGTGGACCCCATCTATATATATATATATATATATATATATATATATATATATATATACATATATATATAGATGGGGAGCTGGAGGTATTGGGTAGATGGCGGGAATATTTTGAGGAACTTTTAAATGTCGATGAAAAAAGGGAGGCGGTAATTTCATGTACTGGCCAGGGAGGTACAACATCATTTAGGAGTGAAGAAGACCAGGATGTGAGTGTGGGGGAGGTGCGTGAGAATGAAAGGGGGTAAAGCAGCTGGAATTGACGGAATCATGACAGAAATGTTAAAAGCAGGGGGATATAGTGCTGGAGTGGTTGGTATTTTGTTTAATAAATGTATGAAAGAGGGAAGGTACCTAGGGATTGGCAGAGAGCATGTATAGTTCCTTTATATAAAGGGAAGGGGATAAAAGAGAGTGTAAAAATTATAGGGAATAAGTTTACTGAGTATACCAGGTAAAGTGTATGGCAGGGTTATTATTGAAAGAATTAGAGGTAAGACAGAGAGTAGGATTGCAGATGAGCAAGGAGGATTTAGAGTGGGTAGGGATGTGTAGATCAAGTGTTTACAGTGAAGCATATATGTGAACAGTATTTAGATAAAGGTAGAGAAGTTTTTATTGCATTTATGGATTTAGAAAAGGTATATGATAGAGTGGATAGGGGAGCAATGTGGCAAATGTTGCAAGTGTATGGAATAGGTAGTAAGTTACTGAAGGCTGTAAAGAGTTTTTATGAGGATAGTGAGGCTCAGGTTAGGTGTGTAGGAGAGAGGGAGATTACTTCCCAGTAAAAGTAGGTCTTAGACAGGGATGTGTAATGTCACCATGGTTGTTTAATATATTTATAGATGGGGTTGTAAAAGAAGTAAATGCTAGGGTGTTGGGGAGAGGGGTGGGATTAAATTATGGAGAATTAAATGCAAAATGGGAGTTGACACAGTTACTTTTTGCTGATGATACTGTGCTTATGGGAGATTCTAAAGAAAAGTTGCAAAGGTTAGTGGACGAGTTTGGGAGAGTGTGTAAAGGTAGAAAGTTAAAAGTGAACATAGATAAGAGTAAGGTGATGAGGGTATCAAACGATTTAAATAAAGAAAAATTGGATATCACATTGGAGAGAGGGATTATGGAAGAAGTAAATGTTTTCAGATATTTGGGAGTTGATGTGTCAGTGGATGGGTTTATGAAGGATGAGGTTAACCATAGAATTGATGAAGAAACAAAGGTGAGTGGTGCATTGAGGTATCTGTGGAGACAAAAAACGTTATCCATGGAGGCAAAGAAGGGAATGTACGAAAGTATAGTGGTACCAACACTCTTATATGGGTGTGAAGCATGGGTTGCAAATGCTGCAGCGAGGAGGAGGCTGGAGGCAGTGGAGATGTCCTGTCTAAGGGCAATGTGTGGTGTAAATATTATGCAGAAAATTCGGAATGTGGAAATTAGGAGAAGGTGTGGAGTTACTAAAAGTATTTGTCAGAGGGCTGAAGAGGGGTTGTTGAGGTGGTTTGGTCATTTAGAGAGAATGGATCAAAGTAGAATGACTTGGAGAGCGTATAAATCTGTAGGGGAAGGAAGGCGGGGTAGGGGTCGTCCTAGAAAAGGTTGGAGGGAAGGGGTAAAGGAGGTTTTGTGGGCGAGGGGCTTTGACTTCCAGCAAGCATGTGTGAGCGTGTTAGATAGGAGTGAGTGGAGACGAATGGTTTTTGGGACATGACGATCTGTTGGAGTGTGAGCAGGGTAACATTTTGTGAAGGGATTCAGGGAAACCAGTTAATTGATTTAGTTGGACTTGAGTCCTGGAAATGGGAAGTACAATGCCTGCACTTTAAAGGAGGGGTCTGGGATAGTGACAGCTGGGAGGGACTATTCTCAGCTGTCGTATCTGAGCGCCTCTGCAAAGACAGTGATTATGTATGAGTGTGGTGAAAGTGTTGAATGATGATGAAAGTATTTTCTTTTTGGGGATTTTCTTTCTTTTTGGGTCACCCTGCCTAGGTGGGAGACGGCCGACTTGTTGAAAAAAAAAAAAAAAATATAAAATATGAAGAACATTAGATTATAATAGATTTCACTCTGAAAATCAATTATCAAGCTGTTGGAATTACAGGAACACACAAAGGGAATAAATTATAGGATGATAGTAAAATTATGAATAATCACTGAAAAACAATGTAAAATAGAAGACAATGCATATATATCAAAAATTAATAATCATCTCCAGTAAATGCATTTATTGCCCTAATAACAGATGTTGCTAGTGACTTGTCCCTCCTTGGTGGGACAGCCAGACAGGTATTGACAAATAGTAGTAGGTTTGCCAGGATCCGTTGTTTGCAGGGGCATCACTGACTTTCTTCAAGATGTCAGCGAATTTGCTAGCAGCTTGAGGGAGAGCTGCTTTAAGAACATAAGAGTGGGCCGAGGAGGCTACTTGGATGGACAACGCCATGGACAAGAACTTTTTATCCTGCCAGGATGGAAATGGGTTAGAAATGTAAAGGGAGAAGTGGGACTGTGAAGTGGGTTTGTGAAGCAAGGGGACAGGTGAGGGATGTAGTGGATGTGTGAAGTAAGAGCAGGAAATCTACTAGCAATCAGTGGGGACCTCTAGAGTGGCCTCTAGGCTATTGCTAGGTTACTGATAGCGATCAATGGTTCTTGAAAAAGGGAGGAAGAAACTTTTTTGCTGTGAAGGGATAAGGGAGTGAAGATGGCAGGCATCAGAGGAGTACAGGCTGCCATAATTATATTTATGTCTTTTAAAATTCGCTGAAGAAGGAAATCAGTCATGGGGACTGGAAAATGCGACTGGAGTAATGACACCCTGGACAGTGAAAGCCTTACAAATGCCATCCTATCAGAAAAGTAAATGTCACTATCGCCGCAAGGTATGGATTTAGATTTTGCCACCGAAGTGGCTAGTTTATTGTGCACCCCATATCCATCCTGTGGAGGGTAACGCAAGAGCATATGGATACACAAAAGGCCTAGGAAATAGACCCCCGAAAGGGTTAACAACTGTACATATGGATTTATATCTACAGTTCACTTATCTGTTACAAGCAAATTTAGGGAATTTGCTTACTATATCTGGTATCTTATTTTCATTAATAAGATATCTTGACATGTCACATAGGTTATTAAACTGTCTATCTCTATATTCCTTAATAAGTGGACAATTAAGCACATAGTGTTCAAGACAGTGACCATATGCCTGATCACATATTTTGCATTTAGTTTGATCATCATCTGTGTCTCATAAACTGCCAGAAGCACTTGTTGCAAGTTGCTCCATAAACATGCTTATGTATCTATGTTCAATGACACCACTGAATACCCACCAAAACAAAACAGTGGAGCACAGCCTTATTGTAGCACTCTTATGTGGTGATATTCAAACTAATTCAGGACCTCAAACTAATGTACAGGTGCAAACCAGGTAGATCAGGTGTCCCTGTAATCAAGGTGTCGGCAGCCGCAGTCGGGCGATAAACTGTGATGTTTGTGAAGAGTGGGTGCATATAAGGTACATGGATAAAATTAGTGACGATGCATATGATGGACTAGTAGCTAGGAATACCAACCTTAACTTTGTCTGTAATGTATGCATAGGACAACGTGAAACCATAGAAACAATACAATTACCTCAGCACCAGACAAATGTTTACACCCTACCAAGACACGAAAGAAGAACAGTAAACACATCATATGTTTAACGTGTAAGGGGTGGGTGCATTATTGTTGAGTTATAGTCGAGGACCATCAGCACAAACTGCCACTTTTCAAGTTACCTCCAGCAAGAACCGTTGACACGGACACCCTGGGTCATCTCCCAGACTTACAAATGGCTCATACACTGAAGTCCACAAAAATACCCCGTAACATTTGCAAATAATATTGTGTATCACCTATCTACAACAGCAAATTAACTCACCAATAACAATGAGGTGTGGTGTGTCCTACACTCAATACCTCTGGGGTGGCTAATATCCAGTGATGTTCCGTCCGCCTTCGTCCCATGAACGTTCAACTCATGTTCCAACAGAAAGATTGGCCAATTATGCTGACTGGAACGTTCGTCTCGTCCGGAGGGCACCTCAGGATATGTTTGAAGAAACTCAATAATTTAAGTAGTTCTTCAGTCCTTGTGAGTTTCTGCCGGTGTTCTGCTAAACTTGCGTGATAGGTGTTACCTCTATGAGTTCTGGTATGTAACTGATTGCTAGTGTCATCTCATTCAAATTCGAAACACTAGCTATTTTATCTAATTCTACTAATTTACCTAATCCTACTTACATTAGGTCTCTAAACAATGTTATTATCTCCTAAGATTATTTACTATATATAATTGCTTAAATCTGTCTAATATGACAAATATATTATACAAGGAATATGTTAAGGGTTCCTTAAGCTTACACTATAAACGTTTCCGTGGAATAATTTCCACATCCTCCCGCCGGCAAAGGCATACGCGAGGTCTAGATCAAGTCCACCTGCCGCAAGTCCCCCCATCGAGCTCCGGACTCGCGCGCCGTGCAACGTGTCGCGTGGCCACTCTGGTTGAGCAGACTCTGGTCTAACTTCTCCATTCTAGACTCTACTGCATGAACCTCGAGTGGCAAGAGCTTGTTAATAGGCCTCGTGATCTCAACACCATTTGTTCTCACCCTTACCACATCCAATCCCTATAGTTTGTGATCTAGCTCACTTTCTTCTATGCTGACTTGATTTCCTAATGGGTCTTCACCCAGTCCAAGTCATATCACTAACACTGCTTCTGTTGCCACAGAGTCGAGACTTTCACTCTCAGGTGTCGCCTGAAAATGAGCTGGTATCCTGCCCCTTATTATATGCTCTGCTGGAGTTCTATACAGGCCAATACCCTCCTTGATAGTTCTTCTAGTGGACACAAATTCGTCCATATAGTCTCCCCCTACCAAAATTCCTACAACTCTCACGTTATTTGTGGTAATGTCTGCTTCCGCCAGCCTCACTCCTAACTCCTTTAAACGTTGCTTGGCTGCAGCCAGATCTTTGGTAGCAATGACTTCAGGCAGCTTCCTTACTATCAAGGCTGTGATCTGTCGACGATTTCCACCAATTTGACATCTACGCCTACTACAGAATAAGACCTGCGTGGGATCGACCCACCAAACCCCTCTAACATTATATCTACCTGATTATCCGATCTCAGATTCAATTTGGCAGCTAACGTTTCTGTCATCAGAGATCTTTGTGCTCCTGCATCAAAGAGCAGTCGAGTGGTAGCAGACTTCTTCCCATTCACCACACCTTTGTACCTTGTTCAGCTATCAAAACCTTGGGGCCCAGTCTCTGGACCCATTATGTACCTCTGTAATATGTAAATACCTTTGTAACTTGGCATGATTGTGACCAGATCTACCTTGCTCAGCAATCAAAACTTTGGGGTCCAGTCCCTGGACCCATTATGTACCTCTGTAATCTTTTGACTACCGCCCACAGGACGGGTATGGGGTGCATAATAAAGATATTAAACTAACTAACTGCTACTACAGTGGGCAGGGCTACTGAGCCTTGAAATGGTTCACTAGGCTAACCCCTTGTGTGGGACTCATTACATTAGCTACTACTTCGGGTTTGTCCTTATTTTCATTTTCTTCGGAAAGCTTGGTTTTCTTATCTTGGACTGGTCTGGTGTCATTCGGACACAACGCGTTATGATGTTTACCCTTCCTACAACCTCGGCACTCGTTTAGCTTCATGCTACAGTTTCTGGCGAAGTGTTCCCCACAACACTTGAAACAGAGTCTCAATTCCCTTAATCTCGTAAGTGGTGAAACTCGGACACCTTAAATTAACGTGTTTCCCCTTCACAGAACACACACAGTCTCGCTCTGACTGTCTTAGTGGTTTCCCCCTTTGTCCCTTTGATCGAGAACTTGTTTTGGGTATAATAAGTACCGACCCTAGTAGGTGTCTTAGATCTGTCTATCGAGTGTCTAGTGTGATCAGCGGATTTCCCCTTGACAGGTATTTTCTCCCCCTGATCCACATTCAGATGAGATCCTAAATCTCCCATCTCATCGATGATCTGCTGCATCGTGAAACGGTTCGTCCTATACTTCAAATGTAATTCGTGCACCGTAGTGCTGGACAGTTTCCTTTGAATCGCCTGGCTGACGAACCACTCTGATTTACCACAATCGTGTAAATCCTTCAAGTTATTCGTCAAACTCATGACTTCAATTCGAAACTTCTCTTAAGCTCCGACGGTCGTGTTGACAAGCTGCTAAGTCTAATAGACGATACCATATGGCGACATTTATCTCCTCCGTGTTACCAAACATGTCCTTCAACTGGTCTTTGGCATGTTGGTAATTAGTATCAGTGTTCTGGTAATGCCTGACCAAATCTAATGCTTTACCTCTGAGTTGCGAAAGTAGATACTGCAATTTGACAGCATCTGACAAATGCGGGATTATATAGTTGCACTCATCTAATTAATGCACCAACCCGGATCACACAGTTTTCAGCCACCATATTCGACCACATACTTCGTAACCGCTCTGTTAACATTAGTCAGTCAGTCGTCATTACCACAGGTCTTAGTGATCATATTGTCCTTTACTGTAATATGAAAATCATTAGGGATCGGACAGGACAATTAAAATGAGGTCAACTAGAAACTACAGCAAAGAAATACTGGTAAATAGGCTACAAAATTGTGATTGGACAGTGATTACAAGTTGCACGGACGTAAATAATGCCTGGGAAAAATTCAAAACAATGTTCACTACCATCCTTGTTAATATTGAACCCGTTAAAGAGGTTACGATTAAACGAAGAACTGAACCCTGGATGACTACTGAGATATTAGATAATATGAAATTCAGGGATCAGTTGCTAAAAAGATATAAGATAAGCAAGCAGGATATCGCAGCGCAAAATGAATTCCAGAGAGTTAGGAACAGAGTACAGAGGCTCGTAAAAGGAGCAAAGGCAAGGCACTATTGATCAAGAATCAAAGAGTGCAAGAATAACCCCAGAAAGCTCTGGCAACGACTAAAACAGTTGGGGTACAGTCATAAAACCGTAGATAGATCTAACATAGTACTAAATATTGATAACGAGGTATACCACGAGACAACTAAAGTGGCAAATTGTTTTAATTCATACTACACAACTGTCGCATCAACTGCCAGTTGCATCAAATTTCTTTAACACAGACTCTGATATAATTTAAAACATATTAATAAAGGCGTCACCCCGAACGGTTGCCAACTAGTAGGTGTATCTTATGATTTCGTACATAAAGAACTAAGTAAATTAAAGCCAACTAAGACCACCCTTCCTGATAACATCCCGCCTAAGTTCCTCTCAATTACCAATTCCCATTGGTAATCGGAAGGATTCAAAGGAGCCAGAATTACTTATATCTTCAAGAAAAATAGTAGATCTGATGCCAGCAACTATAGGCCTGTAAGTATACTCAGTGTGATGTCCAGAATTCTAGAGAAGTCGGTGTATTGTCAAGTAGTTAAGCATCATAATGACAAAAACATTCTCCATAGTTACAAGTAAAGTTTTAGATCCCATTCAACCAACACCTCCCTCATTAATTTGATGGATTACATGAGAACTGAAATATCGATAGGGAATTTCATGGGAATGGTAACCTTAGACCTACAAAAGGCCTTCGATACAGTCAACCACAATATATTATGTAAAAAACTAAAAGCTATCGGCATGCGTTCTGTAGAATGGTTTAAGTCCTACCTGAGCAACAGGAACCAAATTGTCAAGATCAACAACACAGAATCAGAACCAATGCCAATAACATGTTGGATTCCTCAAGGTAGTATCCTGGGCTCTGCTATTCCGATACTGTGTGAATGACATGCCTATCAGTGTCAAATGCAAGCTTCTGCTGTATGCAGATGATAGTTCTCTGTTAGTATCAGGTAAAAACCCACAAGACATTGCTAATATACTAACACTAGAACTAGAGTCCTGTAGCAAATGGTTGGTAGACAACAAACTATCACTACACCTGGGGAAAACGGAAGCCATACTCTTTGGCAAGAAACATAAATTGAAAAGGGTAAATAATTTTAATGTCCAGTGTAATGGGGAACTTATTATTACAGTAAATTCAGTGAAATGTCTGGGAATCCCCTTTGACCCAAGTATGTCAGGAGAATTAATAGGGAACAATGTTGTAAAGAAAGAGAATGCCAGACTAAAGTTTCTCTGCAGACAGGCGCAGTGTCTACCAACTGAGGCTCGCAGTTCGTAGACACAATGTATTATAGACTTCCCTTGCTCTTCATAGTACTCTGCCTTAATAAAAAAAAAAAAAACTGAAAGATAGGCTACAAATCACCCAGAACAAAATGGTGAGATTCATTCTGGACCTGGGTCCAAGAGAACATGTAGGCCAGAATGAATTACAACAACTGGACATGCTGAATGTTGAAGACAAGACTAAAACAACTAAAGCCAAATTACGTTTATAAAATTGTTCATGATCAGTGTCCCCAATATCTTACTGCCAATTTTGTTAAGGTTGGGAACCAATGCAATTACTATAGAACTAGGGGAAGGGAAAACAACTTTGCAGTACCTAGAGTCAGTGGTCAGGATTCAAAGACATTTTTCTATTCAGCAGTAAAAGAGTGGAATAGACTGCCTGCACATGTCAAAGGCTCTCATATCATGAGCCAGTTCAAGATGAGAGCCAAAATGTACCTCATGAATAAGGCTACGGAAAGGGAGAAGTGATTTCTTGTATGAAAATAACTAATTTTATCTCTCCACTAGTATATCCTTTTTATTGTATGAAAATAACTATTTTATGAAAATATCTATTTTATGAAAATAACTAATTTTATCTCTCCACTAGTATATCCTTTTTATTGTACATAGTTATTAAGATACTTATCTGTATTTAGCTTTTAAATATAAATAATAATCACAAAGACCTCAATGGAAAAAGTCACTAACAATATTGGGTTATCCTAGATTCCCTAAACATATGCTGCTATGTATGATAATCAATGTAACTGTGTATACTTAAATAAACTTACTTAGACGACAAAAATTTAGCATGTATTTTATACACTGAGCCGTATTCTTTCATTGACTTGAGTAATGCAAGCATAAAAGAAAACGTTAATCTGAGGCTAACTCTTTCCTGTTAACTAATAGTAAGTCTTACTGAAAATATACATCTTATCTCACTTACCGGTAGCTAACCACATGAAAATTACTTTATCTTGCACATATCCACAACAAAATTACACTTATTGATATCTGTGATTCCCCCTTAATTTGCACATGACTGTAACCAAGATTCTAATACAACTATTGCTTCATAATTCTTAAGCTAGTCATAAGTTTGCCTAAGAAACTCCAATATAGAAACTGTATCATGCCAACACGTCACCATTTCCATTAGTATATAAACTAATTGTTAAATTCTTTAATTTTTGTACTACTGTGGAAAATATTCGTATTTTTCGAAAGTTATATTCAATAAACTTTCCAATGTGAATCAATAGCATTAATGTGTGGTTGTTGATTCACATAATACTTAGAGATGAAGAGAGAACCACCCGACCATCGCTTGGCGTGAGAGGACGGCTTGGGTCAACCGAGTGGGTCATGAGTCAGTCACATGGGAGAAGACGACGAAGGTTTAGCCAATGGGGGAGTTCTGACTATAATAGTGTAGTGGTTGTAGGTTATTGAAAAGCTGAGTAACCATAACAATGTACTCTCCAAGGCCGCTCCATAACAACAACAACAATAACAAAAACAATTATAAATGACTGAACCAAACAAACAGTATTCAATCCTCCTACTGCTCCCAACCCCTTACATTCCTCCTTTCCTAAATTACATTATATCATCCAACTTATAAATCCAACCTATCTGGAGGTTTGACAACTCTGCTGGAATGCCGGAGAATTGGAGGGTTTGCGCTGTCCTGAGGTGCCTCCTCTTCTCTCACCCGGCTGGTTCCCTTAGCAAACCTCCCAGGAGGTTCTTCCTGTATGCTAACCTGCTCTTTAAGTTTATTACCATTATTATCTGTTGTGGCCAGTTCCTCTAAACCACTCCTTACTGCTTCTGGTACTGTTGGAATCAGTGGTTGCTCTCCACTCCTAAACCTTGGCATGAGCTGATCTATATGCCTTTTCCATATCATGTTACCAAACCCTCTAATTAACACTTTGTAATTCCTAACCCCTAATATATCCACAATTTTTCCTTCTACCCAAGGGTCACCTTTCCCAAAATTCCTTGCATACACAGCATCATCAACCTTAAAATGCTTCACCACTCCTTGAAAGTCACCAGCAGGCATGTTAGACAATGAAGTGTCCTCTTTAACATGACATTTGACAGCCGATACAGGGACTTTGAAAGTCCTATGAAACATCATTTCTGCTGGTGTCTTATTAGTAAAGGAATGAACAGTTTTCCTATGGTTATATAAGAACCTACATAATCTGGTAATGAGAGATCCTTTTGTAAACTTGTGTAACCCTTCCTTCAATGTCCGTACCGCTCTCTCTGCCAGACCATTTGATGATGGATGGTATGGGGCTGGAGTAATATGTTCAATACTATTCTTACTAAAAAAAACTTCCAGTTCTTGGGATACAAAGTAAGCAGCATTATCTGACACAACTATGTCTGGTAACCCAAAATTACAAAAGGATTTCCTTAGTAACTCAGTAGTCACTGTGGATGTCATAGAACTAGTGACTTGCACATCTAAGAATTTTGAAAAAGAATCCACAATTACCAAAAAATATTTGCCCTCAACTGGACCTGCATAGTCTATATGCACTCTAGACCATGGTTTCCCAGTGCTGGGCCAAGATAGGACAGGAGATGAAATTGGCTTAAAATTCTGAAAACAAATGGGACAACTCTTTGTCACTTCTGCAATATCCTGGTCCATCTTTGGCCACCAGACCCACTGCCTAGCTTCTGCTTTCATAGCATTGATAGTTAGTTTGATATCTTTATTATGCACCCCATACCCATCCTGTGGGCGGTAGTCAAAAGATTACAGAGGTACATAATGGGTCCAGGGACTGGACCTCAAAGTTTGATGGCTGAGCAAGTTACAAAGGTAATGAACTCAGATGGTCACAATCATGACAAGTTACAAAGGTATTTGCAGATTACAGAGGTATATATAGGGTCCAGAGACTGGGCCCCAAAGTTTTGATAGCTGAACAAGGTACAATGGTAATTAATTCACTAGTTACAAGGTAATGAATCATGTAAGTAAATTTACTTACGTCTGTACATGGTTGCACTCATGAACAAATTATAAAGCAATGAGCAATCTATTAGTCTACACCCAGCCACAACTGTAATGAGTTATTGGTGCAAATTTTAATTGTTGGGTCACACACACACACATATACATATACACATACACACGCATACATGTATATACATACACACATACACATACACACATGTACATACACACACACACACACACACACACACACACGTGTCAATGCTTTATTTACAGGGAGCAAAGTCAGGGTATTTTTCCAGAATGGTCTGTAATATACCACTGTGGATAAAATACTTTGACATATCTTGAACATTTCTGAATGAGTAGTCTCTGAATTCATTAATTTTATCGCACTCCAGTACATAATGACGCAGGGTGTGACAATAATCCAACTGGCAAAATTTACATCTTGTTTGGTCTACATCTGGTGGTGGTGATTTAACCTGCCAAAGATACTTGTAACCCAGCCGGAGGCGGGCGGTAGTGACATCCAAGAGTCTGCATAGCATTGATACCATTATGACCTATATGCAGATGATCCAATACCTTACATCTCAACTTTACTGGCACCACCACTCTGTTCCTATACAATAATACATCATCATGAACAGTCAGATCTGATTTGACTGAATTATAGTCAGATAAAAATACATTATTTTTACCCCAACCATATTTAACATTATTTACTACTTGGGATAATACAGCATCTATCCCAGTTTCCTCTTTGATTTTGTCAAATGATAAATGTTGGAAATCGATGGACTCGACTAATCTTATATATTCTGAAGGTGTACCTGACTCTAAGCTGTGATCTTCAATAGGTAATCTACTAAATGCATCTGCGATAACATTTTCCTTGCCAGCCTTGAATGACAACTCATAATCATACTGAGCTAATAACAGAGCCCAACGCTGAATTCTGGCATTTGCATTTACTGGAATATGTTTTCCTTTTCCAAACAACCCTAGCAATGGTTTATGATCTGTGCGAGCAACAAACTTTCTCCCTAGCAAAAAATATCTGAATTTCTTAACAGCATACACCAAAGCTAGACCTTCTTTATCAAGTTGAGAATAATTCTGTTCTGCTGGAGAAAGTTTCTTACTAGCAAAATACACAGGTTTTTCCTGGCCATTTACTACCTGGATTAACACACATCCAACACCCACAGAAGAAGCATCAACCTCAATTATTAATGGATGTTCTCCCGTAAAATTAGTCAACAAAGCTGAACACACTAATTGTTTTTTTAATCCTTTGAACAGCTTCCTCTTCCACTGTAGACCACTCAAATGTAGCCCCCTTTTTTTAACAAATCATACAGTGGTGCCAAAATTAAAGAAAAATTCTTAATAAACTTACAATAATATGTCACCATCCCCACAAAGGACTGAACTTCCCCTACAGACGTAGGTGAAGGTAAATTCACAAGAGCCTCCACCTTCCGAGAAGAAGATTTAATACCTTCCCCTGAAATTTCATACCCCAGATATTCAATAGATCTGGTTTTCAACACTGACTTATTCTTATTTAGTACTACATTATGCTTCTGTAAAATACTCAACACCTGCCGGAGTCTAACATCATGCTCAGCTTCTGTGGCACCACATATTATGATATCATCTAAATAGGATGCTATCCCATCCAGTTTAACAAACAATTGGGAAATAAATTTCTGGAAAATACCAGGAGATGAGGAAATTCCAAAGGGTAATCTCTTATATTTAAAAAGGCCCCTGTGGGTATTAATTACTAACAGTTGTTGGCTCCTCTCATCTACAGGTATCTGTAAATAAGCATCCTTTAAATCTAATTTTGTAAATATTTTACCTTTACCTACTACAGACAATAATTCCTCAATCCTGGGTAAAGGATATCTTTCACAATGAATTTGCTCATTTACATATTTAAAATCCCCACAAATTCTCATAGACTTACAGTCAGCCTTCAGTACTGGCACAATAGGTACAGACCATTCACTATGCGATATAGGCTCAATAATGCCTTTCTGCACTAGTTTTTCTAATTCTTCCTCAATCATCTCTTTGTGAAAAATGGTACTGGCCTTGCTTTCACAAACTTAGGGACAGCATCACTTTTCACATGAATTTGTGCCACGATGCTGGAGATAGGTTTACTAGAATCTACCCTAAAATTATTTAACATTTCTTCAGCACTGTCTAGTTTGTTAATTTTGGTAGATTCATCCAATCCAGCAAGGTAAATCCCTACCTTTTTCATGAGGTCTTTCCCACACAAGTTACTATTATTGGATTTCACTACATAAAACACTTGTGACACCTCTAATTTATTAGATCTTACCGGCAAAACCACCTGTCCCAGAAGGTTTATTGTCCCATTATCATATGCAGTTACCCTCCTAGAACATGGTTCAATGTGCCCCTTTACTGCCTCTACCCAGTCTTTGGATAAAGTCGAGATGGACGCCCCACTGTCAATCTCAAAGGGTACCTGTTTATTGTTAATGATAAACCCATATTTCTCTTCCTTCATGGAAAACACACTATCCTTTAAGGCATATAAGCTCATCACTTCCTCATCTGCCGAACTATCACCGCCATCCAGCACCTTAATTGACTTTGTTCTAGGATATCTCGGTGACTGCTGTGTCCTTGCTGTCCTGTTTTTTTCAATACTCGATTTTGATACAGCCTTAGGAGACACTTGTGAAAATTTCTCACTACACACTCTTCTCAAGTGGCCTTTCTTATGCAACTTATTACAGAAAAAGTCTTTAAACCTACAAGTACTACTACTGTGCTGGAACCCACAATGTTTACATTTCACAGCATTAATCACTTGTACCGCAGGAGCAGAGTTCTGATCTGTAACAAATGCTTGTTCCAAGTTCAAAAGTTTGTCAAATAGTTTTGCAGACTGCACACTTTGCAAATCCAAATTTTCTGCAACTAGGTGAGGAAAATACACTTCATCCACCACCGCCATAAACAACTGGTCCCTCACTCTGGGGTCAAATTGTCCCCCAAAGGTACAGTTCACAGCCAACGCTTTTAAATCTGTATATAATTCATGCAAGGACTCACCCTGTCGTTTCTTCCTCTGCTGAAAAGCCAACAAACTGCGGTGGTAGGCTGGTTTCACTGCATAATAACTTTTCAGTGCCACGACCAAGTCGTCGTAACGCTTCGTGTGTGGTAAATCTGGTGCACACACATTACCTAAAATACTGTAAGTTTCTGATCCCAGGGACACTAGCAAGAAATTCCTCTTGTTATCTTGCTCTTTAATTCCTAAGTGAGCGAAATTGGCTTCCAACAAGCTTAGCCAGAGCTCCAAAGAAATCTTACGTGGGTCGAAAGGTTCCAACCTTCCTTGTGCTGCTGCCATGCTGCCACTTGTTGCTGCTGTATCACTGTTCTGCTGCAATGTCCTCGGCTGGCAATATCCCCACTACTTCAGGCCACAGTGGCCACTATCCTTGGCTCTGATGATCCCATCCTCGTCGCCACTGTAGTGGTTGTAGGTTATTGAAAAGCTGAGTAACCATAACAATGTACTCTCCAAGGCCGCTCCATAACAACAACAACAATAACAAAAACAATTATAAAAGACTGAACCAAACAAACAGTATTCAATCCTCCTACTGCTCCCAACCCCCTTACAAATAGAGTCAAGAATTCGGTGTTTATGAAGGCCAAGTAAGGTTAATGGCCTCACTTCACAATAATAAGTGTTGTGAATGTTCGCCGTGAATAATGTGGGACATTTAGTCCAAGAAACCGCAATAATAGGGTGATAATGGGGTAAATAGTGAACGCCGCCGCCATTACGAGTGCTCGATAGAAGAAATGTGCGTCGGTTTGATCTGATCATTGTTCATCGTACACAATTATTAATGGATTAACTTCTAACGAGGGTAAATTAGTGGGACATTAAATCGTCGTGTGAACTAGAGAATTTGGTGATGTTAATATCACGAGAGAGAATGTGTGCAGTGATTCTCGGCAACATTCTTCTAATGACCGTATGTTAACCTCGCAATTCTGTCTCGAGAATTGTGGAGGTGTCAAGAAGTCAATACTTCTATATCGAGACGACCCCACCAACATCATAGTCTTGCCGGAAGAATGATCTCTACCGAGCAGGACCACGAGATCCGCCGAAGAATAGCGACAAGAATACTGCTTCTTCCCCACCGTAAGTATTCTTCTTATCTTAGCAACCGTCTGGCCAGTAGGTATGTTCGGATAATGTAAGTCTGCCGTGGGAATGATAATGATCTCCAGCGACCATCAATGATACTGGGTGAGTGATGGTTCAATTTCGTAAAGGAGTGTACTCTCTTCCCTCTCTTTCTAATCAGTCTCTCATATACATATATAGTCCACTAAAATTAACAACACCGTAACTATTGGTGTTACCCATTTCAATTATTGTAACTGGTCCAGAGCGGACGTGGGTCTAGAGTGTGAGAATATCGAAGGGACCCCTTGGACGCGACCAGGAGTGGGTCAAGTTTTCTCACACGCCTCACGGGGATAACCGCGGTAAATTAAATTGGTGGTCATCTCCCGTTCAGATTACTATTTGTTTGTAAGTGGCGGTGAAGCCCAGACAGGTAATCTCACAATTCCCCACAACTACCTCAATTTTGTAAACCTAGTTAATCACTACAATTGCCTAACCTTAATACCAGTATAATCATTGCATAGAGTAAGTTTGCCTGATTTACTCCAATATTGGACCTTTAATAGAAACTGTGTAACATGCCAAGACAAAACCATTCTTATTACTAATTTTTTTACAAACTAAACATTCTAAACTACCCCACTATGATAAATATATTTAATCATTTGAAATTTATACTCATTTGTAATCTGTAATACAATCTAGTTATCCTGAACTACCGCACTATTGTAAATCTCTTTAATCATTTAAAATTTATATTCATATGTAATTTGTAATATAGATTAAAACCTAGTATTAAGTCTGCCCGAAATGCCTAGCATTCCCAGGCATGCTAGGCATGCTAACGGCCATCTTTGTAATTATAGTCCTTATTCCTTAATATGTAAAACACACATTGTAATTTTTACAGAGAAATAAATAAATTTGAATTTGAATAACACTGTATTCTCTCTGAAGTTCCCGATCACAACAAAACACAAAACAAAAGACGATCGACATGCACAAAATAACATGGAATTTTAATAATAATATAATAATATCTTTATTTACTACAAGTACATGTACATGGTATACAGACCATAGCTGACATCAATGACATACTACTATACAGAAAGCCCCTTGTTATGCAGAGCATTTCGGGCAAATTAGGTCAGTGTCCCAGGATGCGACCCACACCAGTCGACTAACACCCATCAATTGCACAACCCAGGACAGCATGGGTTTAGAGCAGGTCGCTCCTGTCTGTCCCAACTACTAGACCACTACGACAAGGTCCTGGATGCTCTAGAAGACAAACAGAATGCAGATGTTATATACACAGACTTTGCAAAAGCCTTTGACAAGTGTGACCATGGTGTAATAGCACACAAAATGCGTGATAAAGGAATAACAGGAAAAGTGGGTAGATGGATCTATAATTTCCTAACAAGTAGAACACAAAGAGTAGTAGTCAACATAGTAAAGTCTGAGGCAGCTACTGTGAAAAGCTCTGTTCCACAAGACACAGTACTTGCTCCCATCCTGTTCCTCATCCTCATATCGGACATAGACAGGGATATAAGCCACAGTGCCGTGTCTTCCTTTGCAGATGACACCCGAATCTGTATGACAGTGTCCACCGTTGAAGACACTGCAAGACTCCAAGCAGACATAAACCAAATCTTTAAATGGGCTGCAGAAAACAATATGAAGTTCAATGATGAGAAATTTCAATTACTCAGATACGGAAAACGTGAGGAAATTAAAATCTCATCGGGGTACAAAACTAATTCCAACCACACAATAGAGCGAAAAACTAATGTCAAAGACCTGGGAGTGATCATGTCAGAGGATCTCACCTTCAAGGACCATAACACCGTAGCAATCACATCTGCTAGAAAAATGACAGGATGGATAATGAGAACCTTCAAAACCAGGGATGCCAAGCCCATGTTGACACTTTACAGATCGCTTGTTCTATCTAAGCTGGAATATTGCTGCACACTAACTGCACCTTTCAAGGTGGGTGAAATTGCTGACCTTGAAAATGTACAGAGAACCTTCACGGCACGCATAACTGCGATAAACCACCTCAATTACTGGGAACGCTTGAAGTTCCTAAACCTGTACTCTCTAGAACGCAGGCGGGAGAGATACATTATTATATACACTTGGAAAATTCTAGAGGGATTAGTACCAAACTTGCACACGAGAATCACTCCCTACGAAAGCAAAAGACTCGGCAGACGATGTAACATCCAACCAATGAAAAGCAGGGGTGCCACTAGCACGTTGAGGGACAACACAATAAGTGTTAGGGGTACAAAATTGTTCAACTGCCTCCCAGCATACATCAGGGGGATTACCAACAAACCCCTGGCTGTCTTCAAGCAGGCACTGGACAGGCACCTAAAGTCGGTACCTGACCAGCCAGGCTGTGGTTCGTTCGTTGGACTGCGTGCGGCCAGCAGTAACAGCCTGGTTGATCAGGCTCTGGTCCAACATGAGGCCTGGTCACAGACCGGGCCGCAGGGGCGTTGACCCCTGGAATTCTCTCCAGGTAAACACCCAGGTACCCATTTTACTGATGGGTGAACATAGACAACCGGTGTCAAGAAACACTCCCAATGTTTCTACCCTCACTGGGAATCGAAAGCAGACACTCGCCGTGTAAAGTTAGTTAGTTAGTTTAATATCTTTATCATGCACCCCATACCCATCCTGTGGGCGGTAGTCAAAAGATTACAGAGGTACATAATGGGTCCAGGGACTAGGCCCCAAAGTTTTGCCGTGTAAAGCGAGAGCTTTATCCACCAGGCCACGGCGCACCGTAAACTTAATTCTCTCTCTCCTCCCAACACTTTTCAGGTCGCTTGTTTTATCTAGGCTGGAATATTGCTGCACACTAACTGCACCTTTCAAGGCAGGTGAAATTGCTAACCTAGAACATGTGCAGAGAACCTTCACGGCACACATAACTGCGATAAACCACCTCAATTACTGGGAACGCTTGAAGTTCCTAAACCTGTACTCCCTAGAATGCAGGCGGGAGAGATACATTATTATATACACTTGGAAAGTACCAAACTTGCACACGAGAGTCACTCCCTACGAAAGCAAAAGACTCGGCAGACGATGTAACATCCCCCCAATGAAGAGCAGGGATGCCACTAGCACGTTGAGAGACAACACAATAAGTGTCAGGGGCCCAAGACTGTTCAACTGCCTCTCAGCATACATAAGGAGGATTACCAATAGACCCCTGGATGTCTTCAAGCAGGCACTGGACAGACACCTAAAGTCGGTACCTGACCAGCCGGGCTGTGGTTCGTACGTTGGACTGCGTGCGGCCAGCAGTATCAGCCTGGTCACCATGAGGCCTGGTCACAGACCGAGCCGCGGGGGCGTTGACCCCCGGAACTCTCTCCAGGTAAACTCCCGGTAATCGCTTTAACGTTCTCTTAAGTGTTTATAAGGTCTGTGCGCAACTCATTACGAATGTGACCAGATATAACATGTAAATAGTTCATTACCAAAACTTTGCGGCCCAGTCCCTGGTCCCATTATGTACCTCTGTAACATTTTGACTGCCACACACAGGATGGGTATGGGGTGACTACCACACACAGGATGGGCATTGGGTGACTACCACACACAGGTTGGGTATAGGGTGGCTACCACACACTGGATGGGCATGGGGTGACAGCCACACACAGGATGGGTATGGGGTGACTAACACACAGGATGGGTATGGGGTGACTACCACACAGGATGGGTATGGGGTGACTACCACACAGGATGGGTATGGGGTGACTACCACACACAGGATGGGTATGGGGTGACTACCACACAGGATGGGTATGGGGTGACTAACACACAGGATGGGTATGGGGTGACTACCACACAGGATGGGTATGGGGTGACTACCACACAGGATGGGTATGGGGTGACTACCACACACAGGATGGGTATGGGGTGACTACCACACAGGATGGGTATGGGGTGACTACCACACAGGATGGGTATGGGGTGACTACCACACAGGATGGGTATGGGGTGCATAATAAAGCTATTAGACTAAAAACTGTCCCCCAAGACTGTTGATAAACATGTGAATGTTATGTACACTAAGCTTACATAAAACTTACTCGTAAAACCTGGTCAATCTTACCCAGAGAAAAGTTTGCATTGATATTGGCCTATATAGATTCCAATTTCTTGTGGATTTTTTTTTTTTTGGGGGGGGGGGGAATTTATGAAAATTTGTGATAATTTCTGAGTGTCACATCTATTAGTTTTGATCCTTCGATGCTGATTATTACTTGATAATGTTCTTGTATATTTTATTACTTGATAATGTTCTTGTATATTTTATTACTTGATAATGTTCTTGTATATTTTATTACTTGATAATTTTCTTGTATATTTTATTACTTGATAATGTTCTTGTATATTTTAGGGTATTGGTTTCTTTGGTTCCTATGAAAGATTTGTATTAGATTTGGTCTGTGTATCTTAATTTACATTTTTATTAAAAAAAATGGATATTAGTCTCCATATAATGACTTGTGAATGTCTCTTCTGATTCCTTATAAATTTTCAACACTAATGTTTAACTGCATTTTCAACTTATGCTGCACTCTGCACTATTCCACTCGCGTGCATTGAGGCACAGGGACCTGAGGTTATGGAATACGGCGACACCTTCCTGGCATCGCGCAGACTGGGGAAGGAGAGGAACATAGGCTACAGACTACACTGAAATAGGAAGACCTAGATGCGCATCGTGCCCAGTATAATGCCAGAGGTGTGCATCAACCGAATAACCTCTGCAGCCAATGATCCTCTGGTAAATCCAAATGCAGCCTTCAGGAATCTCAGCAAGGCATTCCGGGCCCTTTATACAACATACGTTAGGCCCACCTTCTGGTACGCAGCATCAAAATGGAACCCGCACCTGAAAGAGCATGCTAAGTAACTGGTACGCAACGAAGGCTTGTTCCTGAGGTAAGGGGCATGAGCTACGAGGAGAAACTAACGGAACTGAACCTAACGACATTGGAGGACAGAAGATTCAGGGAGGACATGATGACAACATACAAAGTACTCTGGGGAATTAATAAGAAAGACAGGGATAGGCTGTTTGAGAGGCGAGAAACGGGAGTTTGAGGACATCGCTGGAAGTTAAAGACACAAATATGTTAGGAAGCATTTCTCCAGTCTCGGAATTGGTTGGGAAAAGGAATGATCTTGCTGAGAAGGTGGTGGAGGCAGATTCCATACATAGTTTTAAGAGTAGATACGATAGAGCCCACAAGGCTAAGAGGGAGAGAAACTGAAGAGCTGCAAATTAAAAGGCAGGGGTCAGGATCTGATAATCGACCCTTACTACTACAACTGAGAACGCACAAGCACACACACATACACAGTGTGTGTGTATGTGTCTGGACAGGAAGTGGAACAGTCTGGAAAGTGATGTAGTGGAGGCAGGAACCATCCATAACTTTAAGAAGAGGTTTGATAAGGTTCACGGAGCAGGGAGAGAGTGGACCTAGTAGCGTCCAGTGAAGAGGCGGGGCCAGGAAGTATGAATCGACCCCTGCAACGAAAATTAGGTGAGTACACACACACACAAGATAAGACTAGTCCCAGAGCTAAGGGGAAAGTCATACGAAGAAAATTTAAGGGAAATTGGCCTGATGACTCTGGAGGACAGGAGGGTTAGGGAAGACATGATAATGACATACAAAATAATGCGAGGAATTGACAAGGTGGACAGAGACAGGATGTTCCAGAGATGGGACACAGAAACAAGGGGTCACAATTGGAAGTTGAGGACTCAGATGAGTTAAAGGGATGTTAGGGAGTATTTCTTTAGTCATAGAGTTGACAGGAAGTGGAATAGTCTGGCAAATGACGTAGTGGAGGCAGGAACCATACATAGTTTTAAGACGAGGTATGATAAAGCTCATGGAGCAGGGAGAGAGAGGACCTAGTAGCGATCAGTGAAGAGGCGGGGCCAGGACCTATGATTCGACCCCTGCAACCACAAATAGGTGAATACACACAACAGGAATGGTAGGGTACACCAACAGGTGCTGGACACACTACATACAACCGAGGAGGAAGTAAAGAGGTTGCTAAGTGAACTAGATACCTCAAAGGCGGTGGGACCAGACAACATCTCTCCATGGGTCCCGAGAGAGGGAGTAGAGGCGTTGTGTGCCAGTAACAACAATCTTCAACACATCTATTGAAACAGGGCAACTACCTGAGGTGTGGAAGACTTCAAATGAAGTTAGTCCCTATCTTTAAGAAAGGAGACAGGGAGGTAGCATTAAACTATAAGCCACCTCTACGGCCTTGTGCTACACTTCTAACAAGATTGATGGACTGAACACATCGACTCCAGGCCGAGGGACTGATAACCTCAAACTCCTCCTCTCCTTACACCTTTCTACTTTGTATTGGACTGATGAAGCCACTGTGTGGCGAAACGTTTCCTCAATAAAGATACCCAAGTGTTGCATATGTGTCTAATTTAACAACTTGTCGGTTCTCTGAACCATTCATCTACAATTATAGATCAGTATCACTGACATGTATAGCATGCAAAGTCATGGAGAAGCTTATCAAGGAAAAGACTGGTGGAGCACGTAGAAAGCAATGAGCTTGTTCACGTTAGCCAGCACAATTTCAGAGAGGGAGAAATCCAATGTCACAAACCTACTGGAGTTTTACAATGTGACAGACGTAAAGCAGGAGAGAGAGAGAGAGAGGTGGGTAGACTGTATTTTCTTGGACTGTAAAAAGGCCTTCGACACAGTTCCCCACAAGAGATTAGTGCAAAAGCTAGATGAGCAGGCACAAGTAACAGGAAAGGCACTGCAATGGATTAGAGAATAACTGTCAGGAAGGAAACAAAGAGTGATGGTACATGACGAGCGGGGTTCCACAAGGGTCAGTCCTAGGGTCGGTACTGTTTCTGGTATATGTGAATGACTTGACGGAAGGGATAGATTCAGAGGTGTCCCTGTTTGCAGACGATGTGAAGCTAATGAGGAGAATTCAAGTGGATGGGGATTAGGTAGAACTACAAAGGAATCTGGACAAGCTGCAAGCCTGGTCCAACAACTGGCTCCTGGAGTTTAACGCCACCAAGTGTAAAGTCTTGAAGATTGGGAAAGGTCAAAGAAGACCGCAGAGTCTAGGGGGCCAAAGACTGCAAACCTCACTCAAGGAAAAAGATCTTGGGGTGAGCATAATACCGAACATATCTCCTGCACACATCAACCAAATAACTGCTGCAGCATATGGGCGACTAGCAAACCTATGAAAATCATTTCGACACCTTAGCAAGGAATCGTTCAAGACTGTGTACACCGTGTATGCCAGACCCACATTGGAGTATGCAGCACCAGTATGGAACCCACACTTGGTCAAGAACGTCAATAGATTAGAGAAAGTGCAAAGATTTGCAACAAGACTAGTCCCGGAGCTAATTGGTATGTCCTACGAGGAGAGGTTAAGGGAAATCGACCTGACGACACTGGAGAACAGGAGAGATAGGGGGAACATGACAACGACATATAAAATACTGAGAGGAATTGACAAGGTGGATAGGGACAGGATGTTCCAGAGATGGGACACAGCAAGGAGTCACAACTGGAAGTTGAAAACTGAGATGAATCACAAGGATGTTAGGAAGTATTTCTTCAGCCATACAGTTGTCATTAAGTGGAACAATCTAGAGAGTGATGTAGTGGAGGCAGGATCCATACAGAGCTTTAAAAAGAGGTACGATAAAGCTCATGGAGCAGGCAGAGAGTGCACCTAGTAGTGACCAGCGAAGAGGCGGGCCCTGGAGCTGTGAATCGACCCCTGCAATCACAAATAGGTAAGTACAAATAGGTGAGTACAAGCAAAGTGTGCAGGTTCGAATCCTGCTGTGGACTGAGAGATAATGTTTGTAAATAATTTCGCCTACCCCTGGCTGTCTTCAAGAAGGCTCTGGACAGGCACCTAAAGTCAGAACCTGACCAGCCGGGCTGTGGTTCGTACGTCAGTTTGCGTGCGGCCAGCAGTAACAGCCTGATTGATCAGACCCTGATCCACCACGAGGCTTGGTCTCAGACGGGGCCGCGGGGGCGTTGACTCCCGAAACCCTCTCCAGGTATACTCCAGGTATACACACACACATACACACCTATAATGTACCTTTTTAATACCAGATGAAATTAGTTACCAGGTATCAGAAGACCTGCTGTCCTTGTGTCTTGCCTCACCTCTTATAACATATTGCAATATTTTCTCTAGCTATATTTTTATTAGATTTCCAAGATAAAATTCATTCATATTCTTATCAGTGGAGCAGCAGGTTATCGTATGAGTGACGTATAATACAATGGAATAAAGAACTTTATCCATGCTATCAAGATCACACTTAAGCTGATAAAAATGAAATAACATTTACCACATGAGGATGTTTTCCACACCGCTTAATTGTGTCATATATCAAGTTATATTTTTTCTTCATGGTATATGGATACAGGTAATTAAGTCTCTAATTGTTACAGATACAACACTTTGAGAAAGCACAATATATCTTCATAAAATCAACGTTTGTAAGGCTATAACGGCTTACTCCGTATCGATACTTTAGCTGTTGTGGTTTATAGGGCCCCTGACCGGTTTACACCGAATCAAGGCTCCAGTTGCTGTGGTTTATAGGGCCTAAGATAACCTAACCTAACGAAGCAACAAAATTTAACCAATGGTAACATACATTAATACCAATAACTATAACTAGGTATTGTTATACCATCCTGCAAGTAATTTCCTGCATAAGAAACAAATATGTCAGCCTCTGTCTCTATCCCGAGAAGTTCATATATATCTTGATTCGTAACTAGAAAATGATGATGATGAATCACTAAGACGAGAAATGATGCTATATAACTATATTGCAGACATACACGGAGTCGTGTAAGTCTCAGCGTACATACAATGAGTATATACTTTCATCGTCATTTTAGGGATCAAAAGTATTCGTGAGTGGTTGTGAGCAGGTTATACGCAGCCTTAACAACCCTCGTGTGGTCGAATGGGCACTCACCTTATATACTCACACTAGATACTCACTTTATTCCAGTCAATAAAGTGTAGGCAGACAACTCAGGCGATTAACTATGTTTCGCTTATCTTGACAAACCAAATCCCGGGATTAGGGAGGAGTTAATTGAGGCGTGGGTGGTAGTGGTTGTGGTGGGTGGTAGTGGAGGTGGTGGGTGGTGGTGGTGAGGGGAGTGATGGGGGGAATGGACCGGAGGCGAAGGGGGGGGGGCAGGGGAAGGTGGCCCGAGTGGAGAGGCGGGAAATTGGGGGGCCGGGGGGGGGAGGAACGCGGGCGGCAGGGGGCGGGGAATGAAGGGAGCAGAGTGGGGGGGGGGGGTCCCCACCCAATGTTGGGCATGGGGGGCGGCCGGGAATGGGGGCGGGGCGGGCCAAAGTGATGGGGTAGGGCAAGGGGCCGGGGGGGGGGGGATAGGGGGCAGTGATGGGGGGGCCAGTGTCAGGGCGCGCAATTCCCAGACGGCGGGGCGGCAACCAGCGGCGGGACCAGCGAGCGGCAGCAGGGCGGGCGGCAGGATAAGTGATGGGCGCGGCGGCGGTGATGGCAGGGGCTGGCGGTGGAAAGGGGGGGAGAAGCACGGCGGCAGCGCAAGGCGGCGGCAGGTGGCGGCGGGGGGCAGTGATAGGCGGCGGCAGCGGGGCAGCGGGCGGCGGGGGGCAGAAAGGGCACCCGGGCGAGGCGGCGATGGGGGGGGGTTGGTGTTACCAACGGATGGCGGATGCGGGGGCAGCGCAGGGGCGCGCAGGCAGGCGAGTGCAGGCAGGCGGCGGGCTTTTATGGCATGGGTGGGCGGCGGCGCGGGCGGCGGCGGCGGTTTTGGGGGAAAGGGGATGGCAGCGCAGGCGGGGGGCAGCGAGGCGGCGGCGCCGGCGGTCTGGCGGGATGCGGGGCCAGCAGCGATGGCAGCGAAAAGCGGGGGCGGCAGGGGCCGGGGGGGGGGTGAGCGGGGGGGGGGCCAAGGGGCGCAGCGCAGGCGGGGGGGCAGCAGCGGCGGGGCCAGAAAAGTTAAACACCCGGCGTGATTGAGGGCCCGGGCCCATGGCGGCGCAGTGCGGGGGCGGGCGGCAGGGGCGGGGCGCCAACGAGGCGATTTGGCGCGCAGGCGGCGGGCGGCAGCAGGACAGCAGCGCAGGCAGGGGCGGTGGGGGGCGGCGCAGGCAGGCGGGGGCGATGCAGGCATGGGGGGGTGCAGGCAGGCAAAGTGGGCAGGGGCGGGTGAAAGCGGGGCGATGCAGAGGGGGGAGTGCAGGCAGTGGGGGGATGCAGGCAGTGGGGCGAGGCGCAGGGGGGGAGCAGGCAGGGGCGATGCAGGAAATGGGTCAGATGCAGGCAGTGCGGGGGATGCGGGGGGGCGGGTGCAGGAGGGGGGCGGGAGCAGGCAGGGGGCGGCGACGAGGCAGGGGGGTTGCAAGGCGGGGGGGGCGAGCAGGGGCGGGGGCGGGAGTGCGGCGGCGTGCGGCGCGGGGGCGCAGGGCGCAAGGCAGCGGGGGCGGCGATGCAGGAAAACTGGGCCAGGAGCGGGGCGGCGTGGCAGAGCGGGCGGGAGCGCAGGCAGCGCGGCGGCAAGGCACAGCGGCGGGCGGTGATGCAGGCGAGTCTCAGCGGCGATGGCAGCGTGGGCGGCGATGTAAGCGGCGACGGCAGCGTGGCTATGATGCAGCGCGGGCGGCGGGCTGCAGGCGAGTTGATTGAAATGATATAAGAGCACGAACCGCAGCAGCGCGGCATATTTAACGCAGCAGGCGCGATGTTATAAGAGCGCTATAAGATGCATAGCAAGGCTATTATACAGCGCAAGGCGATTTACAGCCGGGTTTACGATGGCGCGGCGAGATGCGCATATCGCGCGCATGGTTATTTGTAAGCAGCGCGGGCGCAGATGGCAACGCGGCACGATTTGGCAGCGCGGGGCGCCGATGCGCAGTGCGGCGGCGGATGCAGGCAGGCAGGCGGCGATGGCGCAGCGCGGGCGGCGATGCAGGCAGCGCGGGCGGCGATGGCAGCGCGGTCACCGATGCAGGCAGCGTGGCGCAGATGCGAAAGGCGCGGGCGGCGATGCAGGCAGCGTGTTTGGCGATGCACGCGGCGGATGCGGCGTCATCCAGGCAGCGTGGGCAGATGATATATGTGTCTTATGATGCAGGCAGCGTGGGCGGCGATGCAGGCAGCGCGGCGGCGATGATGCGGCGAGGCCCAGGCGATGCGGGCATATGGTGGCAGCGCGGGCGGCGGCGCAGGCACGCGGCGGCAGATATTAGGTCAGGTGGCTTTAAGATGCAGGCAGCGTGGCGGTGACACAGGTCATGCGGGCGGCGATGCAGAGCGCGGCGGCGGAGTGCAGGTCAGGTGATGGCGATGCAGTGTGGCGGCGATGCGAGGGCAGCATGGCAGATATATCAGTGGCAGATACAGCGCGGGCGGCGATGCAGGCAGCGTAACGGCGTGCGGTGAGGCAAATATGGTGATATATATCGCGATAGAGCAGTGCGGGCAGAGCGCAGGCAGCGGAGACGCGATCCAGGCGAGTGCGGGCGGCATGCAGGCAGTCGTGGCACGATGCGGCGGCGGCGATATAGCAGTGCGGGCGGCGATGATGCGTTATTTTGCAGAGTGCGATTCAGCGATGCAGGTTTGTGCAGGCGGTGACGCAGGTATGCGTGGCGGTGATGTGGTCAGTGGATATGAACTGCAGGCAGTGGTGGTGGCGGAGTGCAGGTCAGTGATCGCATGCAGGCAGCGTGGCGTAAGAGATGCAGGCAGCGTGGCGGCGATGCAGGTCAGGCGGGCGGCGAGCGCAGGCGAGCGGCTGCTGGTGATGCAGGTCACGTACGGCGATGTATGTTTCAGCGTGGCAGATGTATCAGGTGATAGGCGCGTATAAGAGCGCGGCAGATATGGCAGCGTGGTCAGATGCAGCGTGGCGGCGATGCAGGCAGTGATGACGGCGAGATCTGAGGCGTGGCGGCGATGCAGGCAACGTGGGCGGCGATGGTATCGCGCGGCAGATATGAGCAGAGTGCGGGCAGATGCAGGCAGCGCGGGCGGCGATGCAGGCGGGCGGCGATGCAGGCAGCGCGGCGGCGATTTATGGCAGCGTGGCGGCGATGCAGGCAACGGGCGGCGATGGCGCAGCGTGGCGGCGATGCAGCAGCGCGGGCCGGCGATGCAGCAGTGCGGGCGGCGATGCACGCGGCAGGTGGTCGTGATGCATGAGTGCGGGCGGCGATGCAGGCAGCGCGGGCAGATGCAGGCAGCGCGGCGGCGATGCAGGCGGCGGGGCGGCGATCAGGCAGCGTGGCGGCGATGGTGCGATGCGGCGATGCAGGTCAGTGGCGCATATTTGAGGCAGTGCGATCCATGGCGCGGCGTGGCGCTGCAGGCAGGATACCTACGCAGGCAGCGGCGGCGATGCAGGCGCTGCGGGCGGCGATGGTGTCAGCAGCGCAGGCAGATGCAGGCAGCGGCTTCTGGCGGCGATGCAGGCAGGCGGCGATAACAGAGAGCGCGGGCGGCGGATGCAGGCAGTGCGGGCGGCGATGCAGGCAGTGCGGGCGGCGATGCATATCGCGTGGGGCGGTGATATATGAGCGCGGGCGGTGATACATTGTGCGCGGATTTGATGCAGGCAGTGCGGGCGGCGGAGTGCAGGCAGCGCGGCGGCGATGCAGGCAGCGTGGCGGCGGAGCGTGAGGAGCAGCGCGGCGGTGATATAGCAGTGCGTGGATTTGCGATGGCAGGCAGCGCGAGGTAAGACGGCAGGCGAGCGTGGCGGCGATGCAGCAGCGCGGGCGGCGATGCAGGCAGCGTGACGGCGATGCAGGCAGTGGCGGCGATGCAGGCAGCGGGCACAAGATGCAGGCAGCGGGCGGCGATGCAGGCGAGTGTACCGTGATGCAGGCAGCGCTCGGCGGCGATGCAGGCAGTGGCCGGCTGGTGAGCGCAGGTGCGTGGGCGGCGATGCAGGTGAGCGCACGCGGCGAGCCCAGGCAGTGGGCGGCGTGCAGGCAAAGTGATGCGGCGGAGTGCAGGCAGCGGGCGGCGGAGTGCAGGTGTGGCGGCGGAGTGCAGGCAGTGGGCGGCGGGCGCATGCAGCGTGCGGCGGCGATGCACCAGCGGCGATCTGCAGGCAGTGCGTGCGGACGATGCGGGCGGCGATGCGGCGAGATGCAGGCAGCGCGGCGGCGATGCAGTGCGGCGGCGAGATGCAGTCACGCCCGGCGGCGATGTAATGCGAGGCAGGCGGCGGAGTGCAGGCAGTGTCATGGCGACAGGCGGGTGGCGATGCAGGTCCAGCGGCGGCGATGCAGGCAGCGGCGGCGATACAGCGTGGCGGCAGATGCAGGTTTGTGCGGCGAAAAGATGTATAAGAAAACGGCGGCATATATTGTATGAAGTGGCGATGTGAGTAGTGTGGCGGCGATGTATACAGTGCGGCGGCGGAAACGCAGGCAGCAGGCGGCGATGCAGGCAGTGGGCGGCGATCGCAGGCAGCGTGGCGGCGATGCAGGCGGCGGCGGCGATGCAGGCAGCGCATGGCGATGCAGGCAGGCGGGCGGCGATGCAGCGTGGAAGGCGACGCAGGCAGTGTGGTCGCGATGCAGGCAGCGCGTGGCAGATGCAGGCAGCGTGAGTGGCGATGAGGCAGCGTGGGCGGCGATGCAGGCAGCGTGGGCGGCGACCCAGGGCAGCGGCGGCGATGGCAGGCAGCGTGGGTGGCGATGCAGGCAGCGCGGGCGGCGATGCGGCGTTATGGTGGCGGCGCTGTTACGCAGCGCGGGCGGGCGATGCAGGCAGTCTCATGGCGATGCAGGCAGTGCGGGCGGCGATGCGGGCGGTGATGCGGGCGGCGATGCAGGCAGCGTGGCGGCGATGCAGGCAGGGTTGCGCGGCTGGCAGTGATGAAATGATGCAGGCAGCGTGGGCGGCGATGCAGGCAGTGCGGGCGGCGATTTGTAACGCACAGGCGGCGGCGACAGATGCACCGCCGGGCGGCGATGCAGTAAGAGTGCGGCGGCGATGAGGCGCGTGGGTGGCGATGCAGGCAGCGCGGGCGGCGATGCAGCAGTGCGGCGGCGATGCAGGTCCGTGGGCGGTGATGCAGGCAGTGCGCGGCGGCGATGCAGGTGCGGGCGGTGATGCAGGCAGCGCAGGTGGCGATGCAGGCAGGCGGCGATGCAGGCAGCGCAGGCGGCGATGCAGGCAGCGGGCGGCGATGAGAGTGCGGCGGCGATGAGGCAGCGCGGCGGCGATGCGGCGTTATGCGGGCGGCGATGCAGGCAGTGCGGCGGCGATGCAGGCAGGCGCGGCGGCGATGGCAGGCGGGTGGCGATGCGAGAAGCGCGTGGCGGAGCGCAGGCAGTGATGGCGGCGACGAGGCATGCGGGCGGCGATATAGCAGCGTGGTGGCGATGCAGGCGGGCGGCGATATACAGCGTGGGCGCTGATGGATGCGGCGCGGGGCGGCGATATATCGTGCGGGCGGCGATGCAGGCAGCAGCCATGGTGATATTATATTGTGCGGGCGGCGATGGTCCAGCAGGTGGGTGGAGAGTGTAGGTCAGGTGATGGTGAGTGCAGGCAGTGGTGGCAGAGTGCAGGCAGTATGGCGGAGTGAGGACAGGGGTGGTGAGCAGGCAGTGTGGTGGTGAGTGCAGAGGGTGGTGGTGTGCAGAGGTATGCAGCATGACAGGCAGTGGTGGGTCAGGAGTGTGAGGCAGTGTGGTGGTGATGGCAGGCAGTGAGATTTAAGAGGCCCAGGCAGTGCAGTGGCGCTGCAGGCAATGTGGCGGTGGAGCAGAGGCAGGTGGGTGAGTGCAGGCAGTGTGGTGGTGATGCAGGCAGTGTGGGTGGTGATGGATATGGGCGAGCCTCCAGGGCAGTGACTGGCGATGCAGGCTGTGCAGGCGGCGATGCAGGCAGTGTGGGTGGCGGAGCGCCTGTCGTGTGGGCAGAACGAGGCAGGTGGGCGGCGGAGTGCAGGGTCAGTGAGCCAGAGTGGTGGGTGGTGAGTGTAGGTAGTGTGGGTGGTGAGTGTAGGTAGGGTGGGTGGTAAGGCAGAAAGTGTTGGTGAGTGAGAAGTTGTGTGGGTGGTGGCGTAGGTAGTGTGGGTAGAGTAGTCAGGGAGTAGTGGCACTCACCTAATTGTATCACCTGACTGCCAGGGCTGAGACTCAGCCCGGTCCTGCCCTCTTCTGGCTGTCTGCCACTGGTCTCTGCTCCTGTGTTCCATGAGCTTATCATACCCGTCTTAAAACTATGCATGGTTCCTGCCTCCACTATATCTTTCTCTAGTCCATTCCACTTCCTGACTACTCTGCGGCTAAGAAATACCTGACATCCCTTTGACTCCACTTGAGTCTTCAGCTTCCAGTTAGTGTCCCCTTGTTTCTGTGTTCCTCTCTGAAACAACCTGTCACTATCTAATTTGTCAATTCCCCGGCAGTATTTTGTATGTCGTTACTCATGTCTCCTCTGACCCTTCTTTCCTCCAGTGTTGTTAGTCCTATTTCCTCAACCTTTCTTCATAAGACAGACTGAGTTGTGGAACTAACCTTTGTCGCAAATCTTTGCACTTTCTCTAGTTTCTTGACGTGCTTGACCAGGTGTGGGTTCCAGACGGTTGCATACCTGGTGGCCGACGTATACGGTACAGTCGAACGATTCCTTGTTAAGGTAACGGAACGCACCCTAGGTCAGTCGCCCATATGTGCCGGGCGGTTATCTGGTGATGTGCTTCCGGAGACGTGTTTTGTTATACTCCCCCCGGTTTTTTCTCCTTTAGAGGTGGAGCCTTTGTCCACCTACCCCGTACCTGTCAGCGGTCTTCTTGCCTTCGATCTTCTACTTTTCATTTGGTGGGGTTAAATTGGAAACCAGTTGCTAGACCAGAAACCAAAACTTGTCCAGGTCACTTGAAGCCTTTCCTTTCCCATCCGATGATTCTCCTCATTTTAATTTCACACACAATCCCCCCCTCACACCACAAACTAAATTCACCTACACAACCCCAGCCCACCTACCACCACAAAACCTACACCACCAATCATACTACCTAAACTAGGTGAGGTGGTGAGTTTAGGTAGTGGTGGTGAGTGTAGGTAGTGTGGGTGGTGAGTGTAGGTAGTGTGGGTGGTGAGTGTAGGTTGTGGAGGTGGTGAGTGTAGGTAGTGTGGGTGGAGAGTGTAGGTAGTGTGGGTGGTGAGTGTAGGTAGTGTGGGTGGTGAGTGTAGGTAGTGTGGGTGAGGAGGTGGGGTGGGGGAGGAGGGGTGAGTCAGGCAGCATGACTGGGAGCACAGTGTGGGGGAGGCAGGCAGGGGGGTGAGTGTGGTCGTGGGGTTGAATGGGACAGGGGTGAGGTCATGAGCTGGAGCAGGGGGGGGATAAAGGCGGCGGCAATTCAGCTGGGCGGCGGCGAGGCGCGCTTGGGATGCAGGTCGGGGGCGGCGATGAGGGAGTGCGGGCGGCGATAGGCCGTGATATTATTTTGCGGCGCGGCGGCGATTGGGAGGGCGGGGGGCGATGGGCCGGGCGGCGATGCGGGGAGGGGCGGGATTGTTGTGCGGGCGGCGATGCAGGCGGGACGGTGAGATGCGGCGATGCAGGCAGCGCGGGCGGCGGGAGGCGGTGGGGGGGATGCAGGCAGTGCGGGGGGGGAGCGGCAGGGGCGGGATGCAGCATGGGCGGGTGAGGGAGGGGCGGCGATGCAGGCCGTGCGGGGGGGCGATGCAGGCAGGGGGCGGCGCGTTTGGCAGGGCGGGGGCGATGCAGGCAGCGCGCGATGCGGAGTGCGGGCGGTTATGCAGGCAGGCGGGGGGGATGCAGGCAGTGACGGCGATCCAAAGGGGTGGGCCGGGGGCAGGCAGCGCGGGCGGCGATGCAGGAGTGCGGGCGGTCAGGGATGCGGCGAGCCCAGGCAGCGTGGCGGCGATGCAGGCAGGGGGCGGGTGCAGGCAGCGCTGGCGGTGACAGGTCAGTTTGGCGAGCAGGCAGTTCGTATATCGGCGGGGCGGCGAGCAGGCAGCCATAAGTGCGGAGTGCAAGATGCAGGCAGTGGGCGGCGATGCAGGCAAAGAGCGGCATCTTAATTTTCGGGCGGCGATGCAGGCAGTGCGGGCGGCGTGCGGCGCGTGGGCGCTGAGGGCAGCGCGGCGATTAAAGCAGGTGGGCGATGCAGGCAGTGCGGGGGATGCAGGCAGGTGGGAAGGGTGGGGCGGTGAGGGAGGTGGGAAGGCAGTGTGGGTGGATGTAGGAGGGGGGGTTTGAAGAGGAGTGCAGGTGGTGGAGGTGCAGCTGTGGGGGGTGATGGAGGATGGCCCCGGGCAGCGTGGGGGTGATGCAGGCAGGTGGGGGAGTGCAGGCAGGGGAAAAGGGGAGTGGCGGGGGTGCACAGTGGTGGGCGGCGATGCAGGTCAAAAGGGGGCGAGCTCAGGCGGGGGCAGCCCCACGTGGCGGCAAGTTTTTTTGCAAGCCCGGGCGATGCAGGGAGCGGGCGCAAAAACAGCGGGGGGCGAAGAGCCGGCGGCATATCGCGCGAAGCGATGCAGGGCAGATGCAGGCGCGAGCTTTGGCGATGCAGGTCAGGGGGCGCCTTAGCAGGGGCGGGCGGGATGCAGGCCGTGGATTGAGCGCAGGCGCGGGCGCGGCAGGCAGGGGGGCGGCGATTATCGGGGGGCGGGGCCCCGGCAGTGGGGGGGCGGCGATATCGGGGATATGAGCGTGCGGGCGGCGATGGGGAGCCCCGGGCGGCGGTTTTTTCGGCAGGTGGGGGCGGCAGGCAGCGCGGGCGGCGATGCAGGCATGGATGCAGGCGTGGGCGTAAGGCAGCAGTGCGGGCGGCGGGGTGCAGGTCAGTGGCGCATGAGCGGCGCGTGGGCGGGAGGTGAGGCGGGGGGGTGGCGGAGCGCAGGCAGCGGGCGAATGAGGCAGTGGCGGGAAACGCAGGATGTGGCGGGGAGCGCAGGCGCGGAGCAGAGAGGGCGGGGGAATGCGGCAGTGCGGGGGCGATGCAGGCAGGGGGTGGCGATGCAGGCATGCGGGGGGGATGAGGCGCGGGGGGGGCGGAAGTGCAGTATCGGCGAGCCCCTTTTCGCGGCGATGCAGTGCGCGCGATGCAGGCGCGGGGCGATGCAGGCAGCGGGCGGCGAGCAGGCAGCGGGGCGGCGATGCATGAGTGGGTGGTGAGTGTAGGTGGTGTGGGTGGTGAGTGTAGGTTGTGTGGTTGGTGAGTGTAGGTACTACAGGTACTGTGAGGCCCATGGGCTACAGGTACTGTGAGGCATCTGAACTACAGGTACTGTTAGGCCACTGGGCTACAGGTATTGTGAGGCCCCTCGGCTGCAGGTACTACGAGACCCTTGGATTACAGGTGCTGTGGGACCACTGGACTACAGTTACTGTGAGGTTCTGGGGCTACAGGTACGGTGAGGCCCTTGGATCTCAGGTACGGTGAGGCCCCTGGGCTACAGGTTCTGTGAGGTTCTGGGGCTATAGGTACGGTGAGGCCCCTGGATCACAGGTATGGTGAGGCCCCTGGGTCACAGTTACTACGAGGCCCCTGGGCTACAGGTATGGTGAGGGCTTGTACTGGAGGTACTATGAGACCCCTGGATTACAGGTAATGTGGGGCCACTGGACTACAGGTACTGTGAGGATCCTGGGCTACAGGTATTATGAGTCTCCTGGGCTACAGGTACTGTGAGGCCCCTGGACTATAGGTACTATGAGGCCCCTGGACTACAGGTACTGTGAGGCTCTTGGACTGCAGGTACTATGAGGCCTTTGGACTACAGGTAGTGTGAGGCCCGTGGGCTACAGGTACTGTGAAGCCAGTGGGCTACAGGTACTGTGAGGGCCCCTGGGATACAGGAACTGAGAGGTCCAGGGGCTACAGGTACTGTGAGGCCCCTGGACTATAGGCAGTATGAGGTCTCTGGACAACAGATTCTGTGAGGGTCCTTTGCTACAGGTACTATGAGGCCACTCGGCTACAGGTACTGTGAGAACCTTGAATTACGGGTATTATGAGGCCTCTGGACTACAGGTACTATGATACCCCTGGATTACAAATACTGTGAGGCCCATGGGCTAAAGGTACTGTGATGTCTTGGAGCTACAGGTATTGTGAGGCTCCTGGACTACAGGTACTCAGAGGCCCCTGGACTACAGGTACTATGAGGCCCCTGGAATACAGGTACTGTGAGGCCCCTAAGCTATAGGTACTGTGAGGCCCCTAAGCTACAGGTACTGTGAGGCCCCTAAGCTACAGGAACTGTGAGGCCCCTAAGCTACAGGTACTGTGAGGCCCTTTCTTTACAGGTACTGTGAGTCCCCTGGACTTACAGGTAATGTGATGCTCCTTTGCTACAGGTACTGTGAGGACTACAGGAACTGTGAGGTCCCTGGACTACAGGTACTATGGGGCCCCTGGGCTGCAGGTACTGTGAGGCCTATGGGCTACATGTACTACGTGGCCCCTGGGCTACAGGTACTACGAAGCTTCTGGGGTACAGGTACTGTGAGGCCGCTGGGCTACAGAAAGTGTGTGGCTCCTGAACTACAGGTACTACGAAGCCCCTTGGCTACAGGTACTGTGAGGCCCCTGGGCCGCAGGTACTACGAGACCACTGGACTACAGGTACTGTGAGGCCCCTGGACTACAGGTACTACGAGGCCCCTGGGCTACAGGTACTGTGAGGCCCCTGGACTACAGGTACTACGAGGCCCCTGGGCTACAGGTACTGTGAGGTCCCTGGGCAACAGGAACTTTGACACCCTTGGATTACAGGTACTGTGAGACCCCTGGAATACATTTTCTGTGAGGACCCTGGACTACAGGTACTGTGAGGCCCCTGGACTATAGGTACTATGAGTCCCCTGGACTACAGGTACTGTGAGGCCTGTGGATTACAGGTACTGTGAGGCTCCTGGGCTATAGGTATTACGAGGCCACTGGGCCACAGGTACTGTGAGACCCCTGGGCTACAGCTACTACGAGGCACTTGGGTTACAGGTACTGTGAGGCCCCTGAGCTACAGTTACTGTGAGGCCCCTGGGATACAGGTACTATGAGGCCCCTGGACTACAGATACTTTAAGGCCACTGGGCTACAGGTACTGTGAGGCCCCTGGGTTACATGTACTGTGAGGCCCCTGGACTACAGATACTACGAGACCCCTGAGCTACATGTACTGTGAGGCTCCTGGGCTACAGGTATTGTGAGGCATCTGGGCTGCAGGTACTACGAGGACCCTGGGCTACAGGTACTGTGATGTCTCTGGGCTACAGGTAATGTGAGGACACTGGGCTACAGATATTTTAAGGTCCCTGAACTACAGGTACCACGAGGCCCCTGTGCTACAGGTACTACGAGGTCTCTGGGCTACAGGTACTTGGAGGCCCCTGGATTACAGGTACTGTGAGGCCACTGGACTACAGGTACTACGAGGCCCCTGAGCTACATGTACTGTGAAGCTCCTGGGCTACAGGTACTACGAGACGCCTGGGCTACAGGTACTGTGAGGTCTCTGTACTACAGGTACTGTGAGGTCCCTGGGCTACAGGTACTGTGAGATCCCTGGTCTACAGGTACTACGAGGCCCCTGAGTTACAGGTACTGTGAGGCCCTTAGGCTACATGTACTGTGAGGCCTCTAGACTACAGGTACTGTGAGGCCTCTAGGCTACAGGTACTGTGAGGCCCCTGGACTACAGGTACTGTGATTCCCCTGGGCTACAGGTACTGTGATTCCCCTGGGCTACAGGTACTGTGAGGCCCCTGGACTACAGGTATTGTGAGGCCCCTGGGGAACAAGATTGGAGGATTACAATGAAATAAGACAGTCAGTCCTCGATGACACACTGACTTTCTCGGATTATCTTGCGTGACTAACCCTTCCCCAGGTTAAAAATCCGATCAGATCTTATCCTTATACCTCAGGTGATTGTATCCCAACCTGATTCTGGCAGTAACTATGCCACAATATTGTGAACGTTTTGTTCTGCACATAAACATAGCTTTCTAGTCGAAGCAGATCATGGTGTCTAATACTAATGTTGTGTGGTCTCTGTATATCTGTTGGTCGATCACCATGCCCAGCCCTTCCAGGGCAGGGTAGGTGCCAAGGCTGGAGCTTGCTACCGTCTGCAGCTCACAAGCCTGCCCTTCCCATTAGGGAAGGTGGCAGACCAGAGAGGCCTAGCATCTATCTACCTCCATGCCTTGTGCTAGTGGGGAATGTGGCCAGACCTGCGGTTAGTTTGTCCCGCCGATGAGGGGTATCCCCTCCCATGGGAGACATAGGTCTCTGATACTCCCACGCCAGGGAGCCGGAGCCGGGTCGCCATCTGGTAAAGACCCGGGCCGGGAGAATTCCCGGTGAATCAACACCTCCTCCTCCTGTATATCTGTTTTCTCGTCTGGCAGAGTTATCCTCCATCACCGACCAGTCAAATGCAGATCTAGCTTCTTTATCAGTGTCATTATAATTGTTAATATTTATGTGGGAAGGAATCCATATAAATTAGATAGGAAAGCCTTTGTTCTGAGTAATATTTAAGTTACTGTTAATGTCTTTTATAGTGTTCCTGGTGTGCGATTTGTAAATAAGACTCTCCAGAGCTTGAAGAACAGACCTAGCATCACAGAAGATTACTTCTCTTGTGTCTTTTAATTTGTTGGTTGCAAGTTTTAGTGCAGCTAGCTCTGTTAGGATTGAACTGTCTCAATTATTCAGTCCGACGATACTATTCTTTATGTAAGTATTTTGTATTTTGCAATCTGCCGCAGTTCGGACTGTAGTCAGCTAAATGGTGTCGTCAGTGTAAACATGGTGCTCACTGGGCGAGGTAATAAAGAATAAACAGGCACAATACCGTGACTGGAACAATAACCCACACATAGGAGAGAGAAGCTTATGAATGCGGCGTTTCAGTCCGACTTGGACTTAATTGGTCACACACACTATTGTCCTCAGGAGTGGCTTCCCAGTGTTATTCTTAATGACTGGCGTGTATGATACCCATAAGTAGTGGAGCAAGTCGTCGACTGGCGTGTATGATATCCATAAGTAGTGGAGCAAGTCGTCGACTGGCGTGTATGATATCCATAAGTAGTGGAGCAAGTCGTCGACTGGCGTGTATGATATCCATAAGTAGTGGAGCAAGTCGTCGACTGGCGTGTATGATATCCATAAGTAGGGGAGCAAGTCGTCGACTGGCGTATTGTATTTAATTTGACGCATTCAGATTAATTTGTTCTTTTATTGCATTCAAGTTTTAGAGTATAGGCAATGAACTAGTATATTGTTGACACTGGAATGTTGTAGGCATGAAACAGCACGTTCCTGGGCCTTGCTGGCCAAGTAAGTTCTTTTATGATCTTAGTGCTCAGAAAGATATGTTTAACAACACCATTCTTGGTATCATGATGCAAGGAATTCTTCAAAATTTGTCAGACTTATAGGCACGACCTATTTCCACTGGTGATTCCGCCTACTACTACTACTACTCCACCGCAACTGTCAGCAGTATACAAGTCCCATCTCCGCCAATATACTTTTATCATGATTGATAGACTGAACACATCGACTCCAGGCTGAGAAACTGATTACCTCAACTTCTCTTTATCTTAAACTTTTATCTGTATTGGACTGAAGAAGCCACTGACTGGTGAAACGTTTCCAGAGTAAAATACCCAAATGTTGCATAAGTGTCCCATTTATCAGATTACATTATGTTACTACTAGACTAACACTGGGATATAAGTATCTCTGGCAGTACTGTTGTTACTACTAGACTAACACTGGGATATAAGTATTTCTGGCAGTACTGTTGTTACTACTAGACTAACACTGGTTAGTTACCATTTTGTCCTAGGCACATGGTATATAAGTATCTCTGGCAGTACTGTTCTTACTACTAGACTAACACTGTGCATGGGGCTCAACAACAATAAATCACCTCAAACCATTAATAACACAACAAAAGGCTTCAGTTAGAATGATAACAAATTCCCACTCTAGACAACATACTCCACCAATATTCAAAAGTCTAAACTTACTCACCATACAAGACATCCATACTTTTTACAGTGCCTATTACATACAAAAAACACTAAACTCAAATATTAACCCACAACTCAAAATTCTCCTAAGCAACCTTAACAGGACACATGAACATAACACAAGACAGATCACTCTTCCATGTTCCCCGCGTCCACCTCACACTATGCAAAAACGCAATGCACATTAAAGGCCCAAAAATTTGGAATTTATTACCTTTGATTACCAAAGAAACCCGATCTGTACATCAATTCAAAACTCTGCTAACAAACCACCTACTTGCCCAAAACTAAGTACCCACTACTTTATATTACCTACAAAGTTAATAAATAACTTTCCACTGTCTCAAAATAACATTATTCACTGTGTTACTCCCCTAGCCTCAAAACCTCTTACATAATTGCTCAAAGAAAAATAATTTATCAAACATAATCTAGTACAAATGTTGAAACTTATACCTCACAATGTATATGCCATGTTATGTCTTATAATGTATAAACCTGTTATATCTCATGATGTATAAACCTGTTATAATTAATACAACCTAATATAAAGAAATCCATTCTAATGTAGCCTTGTGCTCCTTGTAACTCATCTAATGACCATATAAACTGTTATTGCAACACAAATTATTGATTTAACTTGTTTAATCTGATTTAATAATTTTATTATGTAGACATATAAAACTGTAAATGATCCAAAATTATAAAACTATTATGTTTCAAAAATGTCATGTTCAAACTATGTTCAAATTTCATAGCTTAAATACTCAACTATACTTATATTGTAAACTATTTACTATAATTCTTACCATTTAGTTTTAAGTTAATTTTAGTCTGCCCACAATGCTCTGCATATTAGGGGCTTTTGGCATGTACACCTCATGTAACCTCATAACCCATTGTAATTCTTTGTATCATGTCCAAATAAACTATTATTATTATTATTATTATTATTATTATTAAAATTATTATTAAGTATCTCTGGCAGTACTGTTGTTACTACTAGACTAACACTGGGATATAAGTATTTCTGGCAGAACTGTTGTTACTACTAGACTAACACTGGGATATAAGTATCTCTGGCAGTACTGTTGTTACTACTAGATTAACACTGGGATATAAGTATCTCTGGCAGTACTGTTCTTACTACTAGACTAACACTGGGATATAAGTATCTCTGGCAGTACTGTTGTTACTACTAGACTAACACTGGGATATAAGTATTTCTGGCAGAACTGTTGTTACTACTAGACTAACACTGGTATATAAGTATCTCTGGCAGTACTGTTCTTACTACTAGACTAACACTGGGATATAAGTATCTCTGGTAGTACTGTTCGTATGAAGATGTCAATGACATAAAATGCAGTGTGGACAGAGACATGTCCATGCACTGGTGTGTTGACAGAGACATGGCCATGCACTGGTGTGTGGACAGAGACATGTCCATGCACTAGTGTGTGGACAGAGACAGGGCCATGCACTAGTGTGTGGACAGAGACAGGGCCATACACTGGTGTGTGGACAGAGACAGGGCCATACACTGGTGTGTGGACAGACAGGGCCATGCACTAGTGTGTGGACAGAGACAGGGCCATACACTGGTGTGTGGACAGAGACATGTCCATGCACTAGTGTGTGGACAGAGACAGGGCCATGCACTAGTGTGTGGACAGAGACAGGGCCATACACTGGTGTGTGGACAGAGACAGGGCCATACACTGGTGTGTGGACAGAGACAGGGCCATGCACTAGTGTGTGGACAGAGACAGGGCCATACACTGGTGTGTGGACAGAGACAGGGCCATACACTGGTGTGTGGACAGACAGGGCCATGCACTAGTGTGTGGACAGAGACAGGGCCATACACTGGTGTGTGGACAGACAGGGCCATACACTGGTGTGTGGACAGACAGGGCCATACACTTGTGTGTGGACAGAGACAGGTCCATGCACTAGTGTGTGGACAGAGACAGGGCCATACACTGGTGTGTGGACAGACAGGGCCATACACTGGTGTGTGGACAGAGACAGGGCCATGCACTAGTGTGTTGACAGACCGGGCCATACACTGGTGTGTGGACAGACAGGGCCATACACTGGTGTGTGGACAGACAGGCCATGCACTAGAGCATTGTATCTTAGAGTACAAACATACAACCTTTCAGAGACACCGTCATGCAAACCTTACAGGATATGACAAAACATCTCACTGTTGATAAGATATCTGAAATCTTGAGGTTGTATCTACATTTTGTATCGACAAGATCAATGGTTGCCAAAGTTTTTCATTTTTCCGCCCCCTTTGCTCCCGGCCTGCATCCCTAGCGCCTTTCCATCCCTGCCACTCATACACATACGAACACAGGAGCTGTGACTCGACCCCTGCAACTATAAATAGGTGAGCACCTTTTTCTTGGTATTAGTTTTACTGCAAATTCAAAACAATAATTAATCTAACACTATAAACATTTATTTTACAAATAAACATAACAAACAATTTATTTAACAATACGAAAGGGTAAATTTACATCTCATCTGTAAATACATTGTCTTCACAATTTTAATGAGATGGATGTGCTTGGTGCAGGAACATCAGCCTATGCATGGTGCAGCAACATCAGCTTATGCTTGGTGCAGGAACATCAGCTTATGCTTGGTGCAGGAACATCAGCCTATGCTTGGTGCAGCAACATCAGCTTATGCTTGGTGCAGGAACATCAGCCTATGCTTGGTGCAGCAACATCAGCCTATGCTTGGTGCAGCAACATCAGCTTATGCTTGGTGCAGGAACATCAGCCTATGCTTTGTGTAGCAACATCAGCTTATGCTTGGTGCAGGAACATCAGCCTATGCTTGGTGTAGCAACATCAGCTTATGCTTGGTACAGCAACATCAGCTTATGCTTGGTGTAGCAACATCAGCTTATGCTTGGTGTAGCAACATCAGCTTTTGCTTGGTGTAGCAACATCAGCTTATGCTTGGTGTAGCAACATCAGCTTATGCTTCGTGTAGCAACATCAGCTTATGCTTGGTGTAGCAACATCAGCTTATGCTTGGTGCAGCAACATAAGCTTATGCTTGGTGCAGCAACATCAGCTTATGCTTGGTGTAGCCACATCAGCTTATGCTTGGTGCAGCAACATCAGCTTATGCTTGGTGTAGCAACATCAGCTTATGCTTGGTGTAGCAACATCAGCTTATGCTTGGTGTAGCAACATCAGCTTATGCTTGGTGTAGCAACATCAGCTTATGCTTGGTGTAGCAACATCAGCTTATGCTTGGTGCAGGAACATCAGCCTATGCTTGGTGTAGCAACATCAGCTTATGCTTGGTACAACAACATCAGCTTATGCTTGGTGTAGCAACATCAGCTTATGCTTGGTGTAGCAACATCAGCTTTTGCTTGGTGTAGCAACATCAGCTTATGCTTGGTGTAGCAACATCAGCTTATGCTTGGTGTAGCAACATCAGCTTATGCTTGGTGTAGCAACATCAGCCTATGCTTGGTGTAGCAACATCAGCTTATGCTTGGTGTAGCAACATCAGCTTATGCTTGGTGTAGCAACATCAGCTTATGCTTGGTGCAGCAACATCAGCTTATGCTTGGTGTAGCAACATCAGCTTATGCTTGGTGCAGCAACATCAGCTTATGCTTGGTGCAGCAACATCAGCCTATGCTTGGTGCAGCAACATCAGCTTATGCTTGGTGCAGCAACATCAGCTTATGCTTGGTGCAGCAACATCAGCTTATGCTTGGTGCAGCAACATCAGCTTATGCTTGGTGCAGCAACATCAGCTTATGCTTGGTGCAGCAACATCAGCTTATGCTTGGTGCAGCAACATCAGCTTATGCTTGGTGCAGGAACATCAGCTTATGCTTGGTGCAGCAACATCAGCTTATGCTTGGTGCAGCAACATCAGCTTATGCTTGGTGCAGGAACATCAGCTTATGCTTGGTGCAGTAACATCAGCTTCACAACATCAGTCTTGATGGCACTAAGAGGTCTTAGATATCCGAGTTCAGTAATTTTCACTGTGTTTCTTTGCTTGACTTGAGCAAAACTGTGCACAGAACCTTACTGCTGAAGAATAACTCTTCCCCAGCTGTATGAGGTTTACTAGATCTAGCAATCAGCAGTGAGATATTGCATGATGCACGCAAAGCAGCAGTTGATTGTTGTGAAGTGCTACCTAACATATACCCAATGGTTGTCCGTTTCTGTAAGTTTTCTCGAAGCGACTGAAAATAAGTTTTCGTCTGCGTTATCAGAGTGTATTTTGTACAAGTGTTCAAGAAGCCTGGAAGGCTCCATGAAGCCTGGAAGGCTCCATGAAGCCTGGAAGGCTTGGTGGTGGGGTAGTGTGGGTGACAGGTTGGTGGTGGGGTAGTGTGGGTGACAGGTTGGTGGTGGGGTAGTGTGGGTGACAGGTTGGTGGTGGGGTAGTGTGGGTGACAGGTTGGTGGTGGGGTAGTGTGGGTGACAGGTTGGTGGTGGGTAGGGGTGACAGGTGTGGGGGTAGACAGGTTGGTGGTGGGGCAGTGTGGGTGACAGGTTGGTGGTGGGGTAGTGTGGGTGACAGGTTGGTGGTGGGGTAGTGTGGTGACAGGTTGTGGTGGCAGTGGGTGAGGTGTGGTGGGGTAGTGTGGGTGACAGGTTGGTGGTGGGGTAGTGTGGGTGACAGGTTGGTGGTGGGGTAGTGTGGGTGACAGGTTGGTGGTGGGGTAGTGTGGGTGACAGGTTGGTGGTGGGGTAGTGTGGTGCAGGTTGATTGGTGGGGTAGTTGGGTACAGGTTGGTGGTGGGTGTGTGGTGCAGGTTGGTGGTGGGTGCAGGTTGGTTGGGGTGGTAGGGTGCAGGTGGGGTGTTGGGTGGCTGGCAGGGGTGGGGGTAACAGGTGTTGGGGAGGGTAGTGATTGTGGCAGGTGGTACAGTAGCTCACCTCTCACTACCAACGCAACGTTCCCAACATCCACACACCCCACCTATACACCCCACCCCCACCTATACACACTACCATATAACCTACACAGAAAAATAAAAATATCTCAATTATCAGTGAGTATAAGTGAGAAAAAAGTCTATACAAAATTGAACACAACAGTGATTTCATTGTCTATTGAAAAAAAACCTACATTAGGCTTCGTGGTATCCACAAGTGCTACAACTGAACCAAATTTCCGTAATATGGTTTTCTGCGGCGTGGACCCCGGCAGGAGACAAAGCCGGGAGCTGGAGAAGAAGATCACAGCCTGGATGAAAGACTACAAGAAAGCCATCAAAATTCTGTTGCTAGGTGAGTCCGACAACATAATCGCTAGGCTAAGCTTGAATTTTAACCTTTATGTGACTCAATTGATGACTTTAGCTGCTTAACTTTGTAAATAATCCACTGGTACTATACTGTACTGGTAGTGAACCGGTATTGGTACTGTACTGATATTGTACTGGTACTGTTTTGATAGTGTACTGGTACTGCACTGGCACTGTACTTGTATTGTACTAGTACTGTCCTGGTACTGCACTGGCACTGTACTGGTATTTTACTAGTACTGTCCTGGTACTGCACTGGCACTGTACTGGTATTGTACTAGTACTGTCCTTGTACTGCACTGGCACTGTACTGGTATTGTACTAGTACTGTCCTGGTATTGCACTGGCACTGTACTGGTATTGTACTAGTACTGTCCTGGTACTGCACTGACACTGTACTGGTATGTATTGTACTAGTACTGTACTGGCACAGTACTGCTTTTGTACTAGTACTGTATTGGTACTGTACTGGTACTGTACTAGTACTGTATTGGTACTGTACTGGTACTGTACTAGCACTGTACCGATACTCTACTGTACTAATACTGTATTGGTACTGGAACTCTATTGATACTGATACTGTATTGTACTGGTACAGTAATGTACTGGTACTGTACAGTAATGTACTGGTACTGTATTGTACTGGTACAGTAATGTCCTGGTACTGTATTGTACTGGTACTGTATTGTACTGGTACAGTAATGTACTGGTACTGTATTGTACTGGTACAGTAATGTACTGGTACTGTATTGTACTGGTACAGTAATGTACTGGTACAGTAATGTACTGGTACTGTATTGTACTGGTGCAGTAATGTACTGGTACTGTATTGTACTGGTACAGTAATATACTGGTACTGTATTGTACTGGTACAGTAATATACTGGTACTGTATTGTACTGGTACAGTAATATACTGGTACTGTATTGTACTGGTACAGTAATATACTGGTACTGTATTGTACTGGTACAGTAGTGTACTGGTGCAGTAATGTACTGGTACAGTAATGTACTGGTACTGTAATGTAATGATACTGTACTGTATTGGTACTTTACTTTTACTATACTGGTACTGTACTGTATTGGTACTTTACTGGTACTATACTGGTACTGTACTGTATTGGTACTTTACTGGTACTTTACTGGCACTCTACTGTACTGATACTATACTGGTACTGTTCTAGTACTATACTGGTACTGTACTAGTAATGTATTGTACTGGTACTGTACTGGTACTGTGCTGATTCTGTACTGGTACTGCAATGTTCTGTATTGGTACTTCAATGTTCTGTATTGGTACTGTATTATTCCGGTACTGTACTGGTGTTGTACTGTACTGCATTATTTCGGTACTGTACTGGTGTTGTACTGTTCTGTACCGATACTGTAATGGTACTGTACCGATATTGTACTGTACCGGTATTGTACTTGTACTATACTGGTACTTTACTATACTGGTACTTTACTGTACTGGGGCTGTATTGTACTGGTAGTGTCGCGCGGTGCTACACAGGTGTCAACATCATAATGGTACACAATATCTACAAGTTGATAAGACACACTTGTGCAGCAGTTAGTTGTCTTCATTATGGAACGTTTCGCCTGCACAGTGGACTTCTTCAGTCGAGTACAGAGGCAGCAGAGACGTACTGCTTCTGCTGCCTCTTCTGTATTCGACTGAAAAAGCCTTCTGTGTGGGCGAAACGTTTAGGAATAAAATTACCTAATTGTTGCACATGATTCAGGGTAGGCCTGGTGCTGCGAAGGGGCTCTTGATCCAAAGAATTAGAGCTACTCTTCAGTACCTCCCTTTCCCCAGAAATATAGGTAAATGATTACTAGTGTCCACAACATGGGTTTGGAATTACTACGGTCCACAGGATGGGTAGTGAGTTACTACAGTCCACAGTATGGGAATGGAGGTACTACCACCCATAGCATGGGTATGCGTTTACTACCACCGACATGACGAGTGTAGTGTAACTATCGTCCACTGTCGTAACTCATCAGACGTATCAAGACTTCCGCGTACAACTGCCAGACGTCTCCAGTAGTACGATGAGTTGAACTAACAATTACAGCCATTATCAGTTAAACTGCATTTGTAAGATTCACGAAGTCCAATAATTTGAATAATATTAATCACAATTAAAACATATTGAGTGCAACATTGTGTATAAGCGAACTCAAAGTTCATTGTTCTCTGTACTGTGTCATGTGCCAAGTGCTGGCATCTCTTTCTTCTTAAACAATTATATTGAAAAAGATAAGTGTTTTTGGATCTGTTTGAGAGACAGGAATTGGTGTGTTACATACCTACAGTAGTACAGGATCCTGGCAGAGTGATATAAGAGTTGGAAAAGTGGCTCAGTAAAAGAAGTAATAGATGGCACACAAAGGCTGGGACACAGAGAATAAAACAGGTGGAAAAGAAACACATATGTAACATAGCACAGGTGTGCCTAGAAGACAACTGCAAATTAACACTAATGAGAAAGTAACAGATGCAAAAATACTACTGGAGAGGTAAACTCAGTCATACGAAATAGTGCTTCGGCTGGTGATAGATCTAATGCTATTTTTGAAGACGGTGGTACAGATCGTGAAGTGCAACGTAACACTCGAGTTGGTGTTGCTGGTTCTGGTTCTGTTTATGAGGATGAAGCGGTTACAGGTCTAGAAATGCGAAGTAGCACTTCAGCTGGCGCTATCGCAATCTCGGGTGCTGTTTACGAAGACGGTGCTGATACGGATCTAGAAACTCCACAAGGTAGGAACCCAACCCCCAACAAATCACAGCCAACGGAAAATCGAAATGATTTAATTGTATGCTTGGGGTGTCTGTAAGTATGCGATGTCTGGAAGAACGAGTGGGACGTAAAAATTTGACCATCCCCAAAAGAAAGGCTGCCCAAAGGTGCATGTTGTTGTAGCTCTTGCAGGCTTGTTTACCCTGCATGCCATTTGATAGAACCAGGAGATAAAAAAAAAAGCATGGGGAAACTAGCCAGAGTCTTTACAACCATTCTAAACCCAGGAATATATTTTAGTGCCATTTTAATAGAAAGGGGTTTGGTTATATGTAAACACATTTTAAGAAAAAGAGGATAAGTATAAAAGATATGATGTAGGGCGAAATGACAGTAGTTTGTTGGACTACATATTGGTAGATAAAAGACTGTTGGGTAGACTTCAGGATGTACATGTTTATAGAGGGGCCACAGATATATCAGATCACTTTTTAGTTGTAGCTACAGTGAGAGTAAAAGGTAGATGGAATACAAGAAGAATGGAAACAGCAAGTAAGAGAGAAGTGAAGATTTATAAACTAAAGGAGGAGGCGGTTAGGGTAAGATATAAACAACTGTTGGAGGACAGATGGGCTAGTGAGAGTATAGGCAGTGGGGTAGAAGATGTATGGGGTAAGTTTAAGAATGTAGCGATTGGTGGAATGATAATGTAAAGATAGTAGTAAGAGAGAAAAAGTTAGCATATGAGAGGTTATTACAAAGTAGAAGTGATGCAAGGAGGGAGGAGTATATGGAGAGAAAAAGAGAGGTTAAGAGGGTTGTAAAGCAATGTAAAAAGAGAGCAAATGATAGGGTCGGTGAGATTTTATCAACAAATTTTGTTGAAAATAAGAAAAAGTTTTGGAGTGAGGTTAACAAGTTGAGAAAACCTAGGGAAAGAATGGATTTGTCAGTTAACAATAGGAGAGGAGAGTTATTAAATGGAGAGTTAGAGGTATCGGGAAGATGGAGGGAATATTTTGATGAGTTGTTAAATGTTGATGAAGACAGGGAAGCTGTGATTTCGTGTATAGGGCAAGGAGGAATAACATCTTATAGGAGTGAGGAAGAACCAGTTGTGAGTGTGGGGAAAATTCGTGTAGCAGTGAGTAGAATGAAAGGGGGTAAAACAGCTGGGATTGATGGGATGAAGATAGAAATGTTAAAGGCAGGTGGGGATATAGTTTTAGAGTGGTTAGTGTTTTTATTTAATAAATGTATGGAAGAGGGTAAGGTACCTAGGGATTGGCAGAGAGCATGCATAATTCCTTTTTATAAAGGCAAAGGGGACAAAAGAGAATGTAAAAATTATAGAGGAATAAGCCTGATGAGTATACCTGGTAAAGTGTATGGTAGAGTTATTATTGAAAGAATTAGGAGTAAGACGGAGAGCAGGATAGCGGATGAACAAGGAGGCTTTAGGAAAGGTAGGGGGTGTGTTGACCAAGTGTTTGCAGTGAAACATATAGGTGAACAATATTTAGATAAGGGTAAAGAGGTGTTTGTGGCATTTATGGATTTGGAAAAGGCATATGATAGGGTGGATAGAGGGGCAATGTGGCAGATGTTGCAAATGTATGGAATAGGAGGTAGGTTATTAAAAGCAGTGAAGAGTTTTTACGAGGATAGTGAGGCACAGGTTAGGGTATGTAGGCGAGAGGGAGATTATTTCCCAGTAAAAGTAGGCCTTAGACAGGGATGTGTGATGTCACCGTGGTTGTTTAATATATTTATAGATGGAGTTGTAAGAGAAGTGAATGCTCGGGTGTTGGCAAGAGGTGTGGGGTTAAAAGATAAAGAATCTAATACAAAGTGGGAGTTGTCGCAGTTGCTCTTTGCTGATGACACTGTGCTTTTGGGGGATTCTGAAGAGAAGTTGCAGAGGTTGGTGGATGAGTTTGGAAGACCGAAGACCCTAAAATTACATTCACTTGTAAGACGTAGAATGAGGGGAGACATGTCGAGGTATAAAGTGAAATGGGTATAACAAAGGGGATATAAAAAGGTCTTAGGATATCTCTCCAAGGAACGCAATAAGGATTCAAGTTAGATAAGTTTAGATTTGAAAGGATATAGGAAAGTATTGGTTTGGAATAGGGTAGTTGATGAGTGGAAAGTCTGCTAGTAGGGTTATTGAAGCTAGACCTTGGGTAGTTTCAAATTTAGGTGATAATTCAGAGTGAGAGGGGTTGATTTGAAGTGGACTCGACATGAGTGGGTAGAAATGTCAAAGCTTTTTTGGTAATTAAAATGGGTTGAGCAAATATTCTGTTAGTGGGCGGATTGTGAAGGACTGCTAGATAGCAAAGGCTGCTGCAGTGTTCTCCTTTCTTATGTTCTTATGTTCTTATGTAAAAGAAGAGAAATTAAAAGTGAATATAGGAAAGAGTAAGGTGATGAGGATAACAAAAAAATAGATAATGTAAGATTGGATATCAGATTGGAAGGAGAGAGTATGGAGGAGGTGAATCTGTTCAGATATTTGGGAGTGGATGTGTCAGCAGATGAGTATATGAAGGATGAGGTGAATCATAGAATTAACGAGGGAAAAAAGGTGAGTGGTGCACTGAGGCGCTTGTAGAGACAGAGAACTTTATCCATGAAAGCAATGAGGGGAATGTATGAGAGTATAGTTATACCAACACTCTTGTATGGGTGTGTGACATGGGTTGTGAGGGGAATGTGTGTTATGAATATAATGCAGAGAATCCGTAGTTTGGAGATTAGGAGGAGGTGTGGGATTACCAAAACTATTATCAAGAGCTGAGGAGGGTTGTTGAGATGGTTTGGACATATAGAAAGGATAGAGCAAAATAGAATGACTTCGAGGGTGTATAAATCTGTAGTGGAGGGAAGGCGGGGTAGGGGTCGGCCTAGAAAAGGTTGGAGGGAGGGGGTAAAGGAGGTTTTGTGTGCAAGGGGCTTGGACTTCCAGCAAGCGTGCGTGAGCGTGTTAGATAGGAGCGAATTTAGACAAATGGTTTTTAGGACTTGACGTGCTGTTGGAGTGTAAGCAAGGTAACATTTATGAAGGGTTTCAGGGAAACCGGCAGGCCGGACTTGATTCCTGGAGATGGGAAGTACAGTGTTGGCACTTTGAAGGAGGGGTGTTAATGTTGCAGTTTTGTAGCTGTAGTGTAAGCACGCCTCTGGCAAGACAGTGATGGACTGAATGATGATGAAAGTTTTTCTTTGTCGGGCCACCCTGCCTTGGTGGAAAACAGCCGATGTGTTAAATAAATTTTAATGGAAAACAAAGGAAGGAAATGACAAATATTCCGGCGCCTGGGAGCCTGGTTGGGCTGGAGGTACAATCAGTGGCCCTCACTCCACAATCACAGATATCATTGTTTCACAAAAATCCCCCAATAAATAAGCAGTGCAACAATTTTTTTGCGAATATACAATCATTAAACCATCAACCACCAACAAAATATCAGGTATTAGTCAATGAAATGCAAGATTTACAACTTTTATATAGACCCACATAAAAGACCACTATGACAACGAAGTATTGATTTCTGGGCACAACGCAGATGTGACCGAAGACAGACAGCAAAGTGGATTGGTGGCTCGTGACCTGGTTGGCAAAGCTCTCTCTTCACATGCTGAGGGTCCGGGTTCGATTTCCGGCGAAGGGGTAGAAACATTGGGCTGTTTCTTTACACCTGTTGTCCATGTTCGCCCATCAGTAAAATGGGTACCTGGGTGTTAGTGGACTGGTGTGGGTCGCATCCTAGAACAAAACTGACATAATTTGCCCGAAATGCTCTGCATAACAAGGGGCTTTCTATATAGTAGTATGTAGTTGATGTCAGCTAGGCCTGTATACCTTGTACATGTACTTGTAGTAAATAAAAATATTATTATTTGCACAGAGTTGCTAACGCCGTAAATGACGTACTTGAAGTTCTTCACCTCGTCGGTTTTCTAAATCATTTATATATTAAAAATTGAAAACCAGAATCTGGTTATTGTATTTAGATATAAATCATCGGATACAATTTTCCCCGCGATTCAAAGATGAGCTACTGAAAATCGAGCACTGTCTGGAAAACCTTGCAATACCACCCCGAAATATCTTGTTGCTTTGTGATTTTAATTCAACACATTTAAATTAAAAACTGCAGCAAATTCTGTAATAGCAAAGATAATCCCAGGAGGCAGCTCAGATAAGTCTCACAAATGAACTACTGAGACTAAAGAATTGGTCCTGAGGCAAATAGTGGGACAGGCAAGACTAGGAAATACTGACCTTAGATCCACGAACATTGATGATCTGGTACCAAATATAACTATTGAAGACAATAAGTACATTCAGATCACAATATAATCGAAGTTCAGACCTGTACGCGCATGAGTCCTGACCAGCACAACACATGTGAGAAGTTTCAACAAGAACATCAATTGGGATCAAATCGTGTTCTTATCCGTCACAGGCTGGAAATATATTTTAATATAAGGAATCCAAATCAATGTCTAGACAATTAACTCCTCTCTAGACATTGTGGCACTAAATTCTGGGAACATACTATTAAAAAAAAAAAAAGTAGAGATGTAGGTACCTGGGTGTCAGCCACGTATGAGCCAGTCACCTAACATTTGCTGCTCCTGTTACCTGGGTGCTAGTGGGCAGTTGTAAGTGGCTTCCATGGAATGGAAAACTGTTGTAAGCTTACTGCCACCTGGTGTTGATGGGAGTAATCGTTATCACCACCATTGTTATCAGCTGGTGGTTGTAGTGGTAGTTATTATCACCACTATCATCACCTAGTGATGGTGATTGTCACCACAAAAGTAACAAAATATATCAAAATATTTTTCTGATTCAGCTACTGTAAATTTAAAAAAGTTTGATCAATTAAACATTTCGTCTTGCCACTGAATAAATAATATCCGAAGGAGAAGAAGGAAGAAGGGAAGACCTGGAGAATATCTCATCAACTTCCCTTATTCCTCTTATTCTTGCCGGGTCACTTCATGGACAAGACTCGGGCAGGAAGTATACCACTTCGACTCGAGCCTCTCATTCCCTCTCGACCCTTTCCATCACTCAAGTGGATCAGTAAGCCAAGTGTCAACAGAGACTGCTGCTGCTCACCACCTCCAGGGATTGCTTATGCAGTCTGTCATGGTAATTTCGAAATGTTTCTTCCTGGGTAGGCAGATCAGAGAGTAAGAGTGGAACGTGGTTTGCCTGTATGTTATGTAATTTCATGTAATATAGTACTCAAGCGCCTTGTGTACCTAGGGTACAGCTGTACCTGATATTTTTTGTATCAAATTTACAGGCTAAGGACTGTTAGCCTACCTCAGTTTTATACAGAACTCAGCCCAAAGAATGTCACCCGCAAAAATCAACTCAGGTACTTATTTACTGCCAGGTGTGCAGGACCAGCAGCTGGAAAGAAACTGACACCTTTCTCCAGTAGACCAAACTTAGCTTACCTAAACCAACTCGGAGTTCTTCATCTGCGCGTCGAAAGTTTTACACCAGAGCTACGAACTACCTGCTGCAATACATGTTATTGAAACTATAGACTCTGACTCAGAGGAAGAGTTTACTTGATATGATGTTTCAGTTGGGTATTAGTGTCTCATGGTCATGTTTTTGAATTGTTCACTGATTTGTTTAGAGCAACGTGCGATCGCTTAGAGGTAAAGAAAGTGAACCGCTCAGTAAATGTGATTTTTTTAATTGATTAAAGTTGAAACATTTGATAACTACGATCATAAAAAAAATCTGTGTTGAATAAAAAAAGTGGAATTGTTCAACCTCTTGACTCGTGGTGTATTTGAGATATCCCAAACAGAAAATGTGGTGTTTGTTGTTGACAAAGTATTTTCAAATCATAATTGCAATCATGGAAGTATTAGCCCCAGCAGTCATGACCAGGCTGGCTCATGGCTAGTACTTCAGACTGACACTAATGGAAACAAAAGATCGTCATCAGAGTAGAGGACACACTTGTTATTATACTATCCACGGTCTACGCAGAACTGTGGGTGGCATTTAGCAGAGGCAAAACTTCTGATAAATGCCAGTCCACGACAGAGCTTATGAAATTTGATGCATTGCCAGGATTGCAATACGGTATCCGGCTAAGCAGAAATAAAGCGAAAAAAAAGCTTTGGCTGTATTAAGAGTATGTCCAACCCTACGAGCAGTTAGTGTTGAATATTTCTCTGTCCTGGAGTTACTTGTCGTTTCAATCTAATGTATGATCATAATACGCAGTTGCCTGACCTCAATGATGTAAAGGACATTTTCTCCAGAAAATGTAATTCACGTATGACATTGTACCTTCTGCTAAAGCAGCTCTTGTGGGAAAATGCAGAAATACCTGCTGACCATTGTGACCATGTGTGGGACCAGGCTCTGGTTCCCATGTCTACCGGTGTGACCATGTGTGGGACCAGGCTCTGGTTCCCATGTCTACCGGTTCCTGCAGACTGTAGCTAGTCAATATTATCTGGTGACTGAGATATTTACTGGTTCGAGACTAGAAGCATCAATAGGAAGTCAGGGCTAATCAAATGTTGCTGTAACAGAAGACATACTCTTGCAAGCTGTAACAGAAGACATACTCTTGCAAGCTGTAACAGAAGACGTACTCTTGCAAGCTGTAACAGAAGACATACTCTTGCAAGCTGTAACAGAAGACATACTCTTGCAAGCTGTAACAGAAGACATACTCTTGCAAACTGTAACAGAAGACATACTCTTGCAAGCTGTAACAGAAGACATACTCTTGCAAGCTGTAACAGAAGACATACTCTTGCAAGCTGTAACAGAAGACATACTCTTGCAAGCTGTAACAGAAGACATACTCTTGCAAGCTGTAACAGAAGACATACTCTTGCAAGCTGTAACAGAAGACATACTCTTCAAGCTGTACAGAAGACATACTCTTGCAAGCTGTAACAGAAGATATACTCTTGATTAGCGTAAACAGTAAGACATACTCTTCAAGCTGTAACAGAAGACATATCTTGCAAGACTGAACAGAAGACATACTCTTGCAAGCTGTAACAGAAGACATACTCTTGCAAGCTGTAACAGAAGACATACTCTTGCAAGCTGTAACAGAAGACATACTCTTGCAAGCTGTAACAGAAGACATACTCTTGCAAGCTGTAACAGAAGACATACTCTTGCAAGCTGTAACAGAAGACATACTCTTGCAAGCCGGCGCTCTTCGTGAATTTGCGAGGAAATAGTATAAATAATTTTCTTCCCGGATGAGATTTTTGTACCTGATACATGCATGTGTCCACACACACAGACACAGAATAAAGGATAATAAATATTGATTTGGGGATTTAAAATAATTACATGGTGAAGTAAGTATCCACTCTTCAGTATTAAACCAAACATGTTAATCTTTGAGCTCAAAAATCCCATCTTACAGATTTTCAAATGAAATTACCAGAATCAGTCGTCAATAATCCATTTTAATAGTATCATTTTCATTCCATTAGAATAAAAATCACAATAACATTGCTGGAAGAGTGAAGGTTATATGTGACTTAAATAAAACATGGAAGTGACAATTCACAGTTATAATCCCCTAAAAGCTGTGATTGTTACAAGCGTTTGTCACACTTTCAGAGGACGTAACACAGTGTTCACACTACCTCATACCTCATTTCCTCTGAGTGCATACCTTCTGCTTCCCTATTGTAACATTCTATAGTTTCTGAAGAGGAACTGGTTGCATAGCTAGAGACCTAGAGCTAGTTATTTCATACCTTTTGTGGCTGGTTTCGTATTTATATATATTTATTTATATAGTCTTTCAGTGTATAAACACGGAACATTTCTTTATCCCATTTTTTAAATTAAAAGTATTTTTGACTGGTGTACATGTTACATGCAGCCTTAACGACTCTGACAGGTTTTAAACCTAACAATCAAACCTCATATGTACATGTACTTAATACTACATGTTACATGTGTACTATATATGTACTACAGTGTGCTGCAAGTGTGCTACAGATGTGCTATAGGTATTTTTCATCCTCCACAGGTGCAGGAGAGTCTGGCAAGACCACCATCATTAAACAGATGAAGATTCTTCACATCAGTGGCTTCTCTCCAGAGTAAGTTTCTCACTAGAAAGTTTTCCATTGGTAAGTTAGTCCACTGGAAAAATAAACACATAAACAGTATAATGTGATCCTTTATTGACAACGTTCGCTATTTTGTGTCTGTTATAACTTCTGCAGCGCTTGTGAACCTCCCCATGTGTGACACATGGGGAGGTTCACTGTGACACTCTGTGACACTCTGTGACACTCTGACTGAACTTTCCGTCGCACAGAGAGAAGCGGGAGAAGGCGCAAGACATCCGTAACAACATCCTGGAGGGCATCACCACTCTGACGAGGAACCTGGACGAGCTAAACATCGAACTGGAGCAAGAGGAGAACCAAGCGGCCAAGGAATATATCCTCGGTATTGACCCTGAGAACTTCACCTTCCCCGAGGTTGGTTGGTTAGGGAAGAGTGATAAAGATCAGAGAGTAAGGCACAGAGAATAAGAAGGGCAGGTAGTGTGAGATTAGGAAAGTAGGAAGGAATAGAATGATGTGAAACAATGGAAGAAAAAGACTGTAGGACTGAAGATGGGTGAAAAAAGAAAGGCTGTTGTGTGTGCGAGTTTGTCTATTGTAGGTACTGGAGTAGCGATATGCTCGTTATGTGTCCATTAAGTAATTCATTTCTTATATATTTTTTTAATTACTTGAAGCACATATTACCCTTTTGAAAGCCATTCAATTCTTCCATCATTCTGTGAGAAAACTTACGAGTATCCCTTCAGCTCAACTTTTTTTCCTCTCAACTTAGAGTTCTCATGTGCAACACCTCGCTATCATTACTGACAGATGTTTCGCCCTCCCTCAAGCCTTTTTTCTTACTTCGATGCATAAAAGACTTCTGCCGAGGCCAAACTTATGTCGATAATGATACGAAATTGTTCAGCATGAGTTCTGTTCTGTGTAAATGAGTTAGAAATTAAGATTAATAATGCGACCCCCCACACCCAGGTACCTACTTACTTGCTAGGTGAACAGGGGCAGCAGGGATCGAACCACGGACACTCGGTATGTTATCTGAGTGCGCTACCAACTACACCATGTGACGTGCTTTCCTCAGAGGAAACAATCCCTTGATGTTATGTTGCATAAGTTATCTTATGACAAATTTATTAGTTAAGTTGGTTTCTGTGAAATAACTGGAGACTGTCTCTTCTGATCAGAAATAAGTCACAGTGTCTGACTTTATTGGTTATCCTAAGTTAAATCAACTTAATGTTCTTGCGTGTGTCTATAACATCTGTGTCCTCAAGAACATTGTTAACAATTTGTAAGTTGTGTACACTAAGCTTCAATAAAACTTGTTCCTACTTTCCTATAAGCTGGTCAGTCTTACGTACAGAAAAGTTTGGATTTATTTTGGCCTCTGTAGGTCCCAATTTTTTTTTTTTTTTTTTTTTTGAAGAAATTTGAAAAAAAATAAATACTGCTTTTCATGCGATAACTTGTAAAGTCTAAGTCAATTAGTTTGTGCATTTAGAGATATTGATAATCTCTTTGGTCTCTTTGAAAGGTTTGAATTAAATTTGGTCTGTTATGTCGTGATATTTCATTTTTATTGAATAAATTTGGATATTAGTTTTCTTAATAGTTTGAGTGACTCTTCTTATTCCCTTCACATTTTCAACACTAATATTTAACTGCATTATCAAGTTATGCAACACTGCAGTTTTTCAGTCACTTGCATTAAGGGGCAAGAGGCTCGCGTTATGGACGACTCGCGTTCCTTTCCCTGATCGAGCAGAGCAAATGCATCTATACACAAATAACCAGCAAATATGAGAAAGAAATTTATGACAACGTTTCGGTCCGTCTTGGATCATCAACAAGTGTATCTATTCACTTCATTTTTCGCATAAGATGTTTCGACGAAGAGGTTATTAGCACCACTAAACTATCCGGCTCAATACCGTGGAAACTGTGTAAGTCGCCGCATTGACGCAGAGGGAAACAAACACAGGAGAACAGAGATACACCGTGTGGAGAGCAGAGATACTCACTCCGTGTGCAGGGGAGCAGAGATACCCCGTGTGCAGGGGAGCAGAGATACCCCGTGTGCAGGAGAGCAGATATACTCACCCCGTGTGCAGGAGAGTATGCAACACAACAAACAATTTATTAGAGTTAATGGATCCAGTTACGTAGTAGAAAATCCAGAAGTAGCTCAATTAATGCGTCACTTGCCAGTAAGCTTCTATCCCAAGGGCTATTCCTGGAGATGGCCCAGTCTCTGGTGGTAGTGGTCATATTGGCCAGAGTACAGAATTATAATAATAATAATAACTTTATTTCTACAAGTACATCTACAAGGTATACAGGCCTAGCTGACATCAATGACATACTACTATATAGAAAGCCGCTTGTTATGCAGGGCATTTCGGACAAATTTGGTCAGTGTCCCAGGATGCGACCCACACCAGTCCACTAACTCCCAGGTACCTATTTTACTGATGTGAAGCGAGCAACCACAAGATTAAATTTATTTAAAAATCACGATTACTTAGAATTGCAAGCCCAAGAACCTAAGAACATTGAAGAAAGTTGTAATACCATCTATTTCTATCACATGGGAGTGTGATTACTGATATTATTATTATTATTATTATTATTATTATTATTATTATTATTATTATTATTATTATTATGTTGCATTAGTTTCTGAGAATCACTCAAAGTTAACAGCCTTGTTTTGCTATTGTTGCAGACACTAACTTAACAAGAGTTACGAGCACAAAATGTGAGAGTTACGAGCACAAGATGCTCGAGATACGAGCACAAAATGTGAGAGTTACGAGCACAAAATGTGAGTTACGAGCACAAGATGTGAGTAACGAGGACAAGATGTGAGAGTTACAAGCACAAGATGCTCGAATTACGAGCACAAAATGTGAGTTACGAGCACAAGATGTGAGAGTTACCAGCACAAGATGCTCGAGTAACGAGCACAAGATGTTCGAGTTACGAGCACAAGATGTGAGAGTTACGAGCACAAGATGTGAGAGTTACGAGCACAAGTTGTGAGAGTTATGAGCACAAAATGTGAGTTACGAGCACAAGATGTAAGAGTTACGAGCACAAGATGTAAGAGTTACGAGCACAAGATGTAATAGTTACGAGCACAAGATATGAGAGTTACGAGCACAAGATGTAAGAGTTATGAGCACAAGATGTAAGAGTTATGAGCACAAGATGTAAGAGTTACGAGCACAAGATGTAAGAGTTACGAGCACAAGATGTGAGTTACGAGCACAAGATACGAGAGTTACGAGTACAAGATGTGAGAGTTACGAGCACAAGATGTGAGAGTTACGAGCACAAGATGTGAGAGTTACGAGCACAAATGTAAAGTTTACGCAGTGTAGGTTACGAGCACAAGATGTAGAGTTACGAGCACAAGATGTGAGAGTTACGAGCACAAGATGTGAGATACGAGCACAAGATGTGAGTTACGAGCACAAGATGTGAGTTACGAGCACAAGATGTGAAGTTACGAGCACAAGATGTGAGAGTTACGAGCACAAGATGTAGAGTTACGAGCACAAGATGTAGAGTTACGAGCACAAGATGTGAGTTACGAGCACAAGATGTCGAAGTTACGAGCACAAGATGTGAGTTACGAGCACAAGATGTGAGCACAATGTGATTACGAGCACAATTGAGTTAGAGCACAAATGGAGTTAGCACAAGATGTAGATACACAAATGTGATTAGGCACAAGATGATTACGAGCACAAATGAGTTGACACAAGATGCTATTGGCACAAGATGTGAGTTGCAAATGTAAGTTTGACACAGATGTAGTTATGGCACAAGTGTGAGTAGAGCAAGTGTAGTTACGAGCACAAGTGTAATTACAGCACAATGAGTTAGAGCACAAATGTAGTTAGAGCACAATTAGTTGGCCAATTGATTAGACATGTAAGTTCGAACAAGTGATTGAGCACAAGATGTAGTTAGAGCACAAGATTAGTTAGAGCACAAATGTATTAGAACAAGTGAAGTTACAGCACATGTAGTTACGACACAAATGTGAGTTGGCACAAGATCGAGTGAGACAATGTGGTTAGAGCACTATTCACACAAGATGTGATTACGAAAAATTAAATTAAAAAATTATTATATATATATTATTAGGCATAGTCTGAGTACAGTACAGGTTGCTAGTTCGACACAACTCGAGTTACAGCACAAATGTGAGTTACGAGACAAGATGCCGAGTACGAGCAAAATGTGAGTTAGAGCACAAATGTGAGTTAGAGCACAAGATGTGAGTATGAGACAAGATGCTGAGTTAGAGCACAAGATGTGATTAGAGCACAAATGTAGTTATGAGCACAAGATGTAGAGTTACAGCACAAGATGTGAGTACGAGCACAAGATGTAGTTACGAGCACAAGTGTAAGAGTTACGAGCACAAGTGTAGAGTTAGAGCACAAGTTGAGAGTTATGAGCACAAAATTGAGTTACAGCACAAGATGTGAGTTACGAGCACAAATGTGAGTTACGAGCACAAGATGTAAATTACGAGCACAAGATTGAGTTACGAGCACAAGATAAGTTAGAGCACAAGATGTGAGTTAGAGCACAAGATGTAAGAGTTACGAGCACAAGATGTAGAGTTAGAGCACAAGTGTGAGTTACGAGCACAAGTGGAGTTACGAGACAAGTGTGAGAGTTACAGCACAAATGTGAGGATTACGAGCACAAGATGTGAGTTACGAGCACAAATGTAGAGATTACGAGCACAAGATGTGAGTTACGAGCACAAGATGCTGAGTTACGAGCACAAGATGTGAGTTACAGCAATGCGAGTTACGAGCGTGTATCAGCACAAATGGAGTTACACAATGCGGTTAGGCACAGATGTAGTTAGACAAATGTAGTTAGACACAAATGTAGTAGCACAAGATGTGAGTCGAGCAAGAGTTAAGCACAAGATGTGAGTTAGACGTGTGAGTTAGAGCACAATTGATCGAGCACAGATGCAGTTGACACAAATGATTAGAGACAAGATGTAGTTCGAGCAAAGATTGAGTTAGGCACAAGATGTGAGTTATGAGCACAAGATGTGAGTTATGAGCACAAGATGTGAGTTAGAGCACAGATGTAAGAGTTAGACACAAGATGTAGTAAAATGAGTCACAAGATGTAAAGTTAGAGCACAAGAGTGTACGGCACAGATGTAGTTCGAGCACAAATGTAAGAGTTAGAGCACAAGATGGGAACCAATGAGTTAGAGCACAAGATGTAAGAGTTACGAGCACAAGATGTGAGTGAGCACAGATGTAGTTCGACACAGATAGAGTTACGAGCACAAGATAGAGTTAGAGCACAAGATGTAAGTTAACAGATGAAATGCACAAGATGTAAGGTTACGAGCACAAGATGTGAGTTACGAGCACAAGATACGAGTTACGAGTACAAGATGTGAAGTTACGAGCACAAGATTGAGATTACGAGCACAGATGAGTTAGAGACAATGTAAGTTTACAGCACAAGATGTGGATTGAGCCAAGATCGAGTAGAGCACAAGATGCGAGTTCGAAACAAGATGTGAGTTAGAGCAAGATGCTCGAGTTATGAGCACAAGATGCTCGAGTTATGAGCACAAGATGCTCGAGTTATGAGCACAAGATGCTCGAGTTATGAGCACAAGATGTAAGAGTTATGATCACAAGATGTAAGAGTTATGAGCACAAGATGCTCGAGTTACGAGCACAAGATGTAAGAGTTACGAGCACAAGATGTAAGAGTTATGAGCACAAGATGTGAGAGTTATGAGCACAAAATGTGAGTTACGAGCACAAGATGTAAGAGTTACGAGCACAAGATGTAAGAGTTACGAGCACAAGATGTAATAGTTACGAGCACAAGATATGATAGTTATGAGCACAAGATGTAAGAGTTATGAGCACAAGATGTAAGAGTTATGAGCACAAGATGTAAGAGTTACGAGCACAAGATGTAAGAGTTACGAGCACAAGATGTGAGTTACGAGCACAAGATACGAGAGTTACGAGTACAAGATGTGAGAGTTACGAGCACAAGATGTGAGAGTTACGAGCACAAGATGTGAGAGTTACGAGCACAAAATGTAAGAGTTTACGAGCACAAGATGTGAGAGTTACGAGCACAAGATGTGAGAGTTACGAGCACAAGATGTGAGATTACGAGCACAAGATGTGAGAGTTACGAGCACAAGATGTGAGAGTTACGAGCACAAGATGTGAGAGTTACGAGCACAAGATGTGAGAGTTACGAGCACAAGATGTGAGAGTTACGAGCACAAGATGTGAGAGTTACGAGCACAAGATGTGAGAGTTACGAGCACAAGATGTGAGTTACGAGCACAAGATGTGAGAGTTACGAGCACAAGATGTGAGAGTTACGAGCACAAGATGTGAGAGTTACGAGCACAAGATGTGAGAGTTTACGAGCACAAGATGTGAGAGTTACGAGCACAAGATGTGAGAGTTACGAGCACAAGATGTGAGAGTTACGAGCACAAGATGTGAGAGTTACGAGCACAAGATGTGAGAGTTACGGGCACAAGATGTGAGAGTTATGGGCACAAGATGTGAGAGTTACGAGCACAAGATGTAAGAGTTACTGTGAGAGTTGAGAAACGGAAACTCAAGATACCTTTACACAGCTTTGTGATATGAATGAAGATAACAATGAGTCTAGAACCGCTAACACTCCTGGTGCGAACTAAGGAGAATATTTTAAATAAGATAAGATACGATTTTCTTCGGATTTTTAACCCCGGATGGTTATCCACCCATGATAACCCAAGAAAGTCAGTGCGTTATCGAGGACTGTCTGTCTTATTTCTATTGGGGTCCTCAATCTTGTCCACTAGGATGCGACCCACACCAGTCGACTAACACCCAGGAACCTATTTGCTGCTAGGTGAACATGACAACAGGTGTAAGGAAACACGTCGAAATCTTTCACCCCGCCGGGAATCGAACCCGGGCCCTTCGTGTGTGATGCGAGAGCTCTAGCCACAAGGCCACCGGGGCCTAATAGTCTTGAGTAGCGATGGTCATGTTAACCCAGACGAGATAAGAAAATAAATAAATTTACTGAAACAAGGAAATAAAACTTTAAAAAAAAAAAAAATGATTGAAATAGTTTTTTTTTTTTTTTGAGGAAAACATGAAAAATGTAATTGAAGTTTACGTTGTTGATCGAGAAAATATACTAAAACTTAATTTGTTGGGAAAGGTTCTGCATTGCTTTCTGAAATACGTGAGTAACTTCGTGCAAGGACACCCATGTCTCCCTTGCCAATGTAATGAAAAAAAAAAAACAAGACAAGTTCCTGCTCCAATTCCTTGTTCATATATTTTTTTATTGCTTTTTTCAGCTAATTCTATTTATTTCTAACTTATTTTCCTCGAAATTTCCCTTCCTTACAATCACATTCATACTTAATTACTGGTTCAACATACAGACCTGTTCTTATTGTTGATATCCAGACTTCGTTTGATATTAGGCTTTTATCAGTTTTTATCTCCTCATTTTCTTGCAGATCTTTACAAACTCATACCCAGTTAGTGTCAGAGACAGCAGGTATATGGAAACATGTCCAACGTTTCCACTCGTACCAGGGATCGAACCACGGATACTCAGTGTGGGTGAAGATAATTGATGACTGTCAGGTTCGGGGAGAATAAACCTCGCCAAGACTTCAGAGGTTTTGGACGATCCAAGAGTCTTGAGAAACATAACTGGTAGTGACTGTTGTAGATTATTCCAAACAATCTGCTATGACAGTTTCTCTCTTCAATAGCAAATCTTGCCTCTGGTAAATTCATAAAGTTGTTGTCGTTACTGTGTTGCAGTGTAGAATACATACATTACCAATATCGTTCTTTCACCATGTTTGCATGTTCTCTGACTCTGGTATCTTAAATACCTGGAAGGTTTCTCCTACATAAACCTCGTCATAACCTCAGCACGGTATTGTATAAACGCCGGTAGGAGTCTTCTCGGGTTTTATTTCTTTTTGACTAATTATTTCAAAGTTTTGATGAACTGTTATTCTTCTTCTTCATGTTCTTCTTGTGCTGCAGGAGTTCTACGTCTACACTATGCGACTGTGGAGTGACGCAGGGATCCAGGAGGTGTACAGCCAGCAACACAGGTTCCAGCTCATAGACTGCGCCAAGTAGTAAGTATATTCATTCATGTCATGTTTTGTATACGGAGTCTTGAAAGGGCGGTGCCTCAATACTAGAGCAGGGCTCTTGAGATAAACACCTGGAAATACTCTTCACATCATCGGATCAAACCTGAATATCTGCCGTTTCCCAGGTTCAGTGTGAGTCTCATGAAAACAATGGTTGATTTGTTGGATAATGGGGTTTAAAGCCTATTGACTCCATGAGCACATAACTTTTTCACCAGCAAACAAAAATAAGCTGTAAAATAGGGAATAAACTGTCAGTATATATCCGCTAAGATAAATATATCCCTTTAGGGTATAATATATTTGTAAACAACGATAAATGATGTTAGGATTTGAAATATGTTGATTCTTATAGTGTGTTATGACTTGTTTATGCAAACTACCGAGACCTACAGTGTTGTCAGCATCATAAAACATAAAAAATCATATTTCTGAAAGCATCATTAGATACCTCAGAAATGTGCTGCTGACTTAGAGAAGAGGGAAAGAGGATAGGAAATGTGGGGAAGGAGGTAGAAGGGAGAATGGAGTAAAAGGGAAGAGGGGGTAGAGAATGGATGACGAAGCGAAGGTAGAACGAGGGTGAGAGCGGGCAAGAGCATAGAGACATCGGTAGTTGATGTTGAAGTAAATGTTGAATGATGGGTGTGGTTGCTGGTGGTATCAGTGATATTACTCTGCCAAGTACTGATGACCAAGTACTTGGCTAATCTAACACTGAAACCCTATCTTCATGTATAGGTTGTTAGACAGCAACCACCCAGGGAGGAATTAAAGGAGGGCCCCTCTTATACAGCAGGTTAGGTTCTGGGTTACTGCTGTAAAGTGAAACATAACTTTTTTTTTTTTTTTTTCAAATGCTTATAAAAACCTGATAACATGTTCACACTATCATATATTAAATTACCAATAGAGCTAGGCCTAAAAATTGCATATACAGTATACACATTACTTACTTTAAAATATTTTCGTCCTTAATGGATATAACTGAAAACCGCTGCATTAGCGAAACGCTGTTAAACAAAGAGCTGTAAAGCGGGGCCCTCCTGTACTGTTCTACCAGATGAGTACAAGACAGAAACCTGCAATTGTTTTACATGATGGTGGGAGTGCTGGTGTCTTTTCTGTCACGTGAACACACAAGCTAACAGGTATATCTTGTTCTACTTACACACAGGTCACGCTACACATACATGTACACGTATATGTGTACACACTCATCTGAGTGTTCTATTTTGTCTCATTAGTTCTTTTTCTTATTATTTCCCTTCATCTCAGTGAGAAAGATGACTAAGAATCTTTCCTCCGTAAGCCATGTGTGTTGTAAAAGTCGACTAAAATGCCAGGAGCAATACGCTAGTAACCCCCTTCTCCTGTATAGATAATTAAAAAGAAAACCTTTATGCTGGGATGTTTGAATATACACTTATATACATTAATATTACCCCTACAACACTAATATTACCCACACAATACTAGTATTACCTCCACCATATTACCCTCACAATACTAATATTACCTCCACAATAACAATATTATATCTACTCCACTAATGCTCCCAACCCCAAGGCCAGACATGTATGAAATCAGTCAGTATATTGATATACTTCCCTAGTGTTGCTTACAGTGGTCGAGATGTGTTGTAGTTCTTCCCTAATGAGGAGAAATTTCAATTACTCAGATATGGAAAAAGTGAGAAAATTAAAATCTCATCGGAGTACAAAACTAATTCCATCCACACAATAGAGCGAAAAACTAATGTCAAAGATCTGGGAGTGATCATGTCAGAGGACCTCACCTTCAATGACCATAACACTGTAACAATCGCATCTGCTAGAAAAATGACAGGATGGATAATGAGAACCTTCAAAACCAGGGATGCCAAGCCCATGATGACACTTTTCAGGTAGCTTGTTCTATCTAGGCTGGTATATTGCTGCACACTAACTGCACCTTTCAAGGCAGGTGAAATTGCTGACCTAGAAAATGTGCAGAGAACCTTCAGGACACACACAACCGCGATAAACCACCTCAATTAATGGGAACACTTAATGTTCCTAAATCTGTACTCCCTACAACTGAGCCGGGAGAGATACATTATTATATACACTTGGAAAATTCTCGAGGGATTAGTACCAAACTTGCACACGAGAGTCACTCCCTACGAAAGCAAAAGACTCGGCAGACGATGCAACATCCCCCCAATGAAAAGCAGGGGTGCCACTAGCACGTTGAGAGACAACACAATAAGTGTCAGGGGCCCAAGACTGTTCAACTGCCTTCCAGCATACATAAGGGGGATTACCAATAGACCCCTGGCTGTCTTCAAGCAGGCACTGGACAGGCACCTAAAGTCGGTACCTGACCAGCCAGGCTGTGGTTCGTACGTTGGACTGCGTGCAGCCAGCAGTAACAGCCTGGTTGATCAGGCCCTGATCCACCATGAGGCCTGGTCACGGACCGGGCCGCGGGGGCGTTGACCCCCGGAACTCTCTCCAGATAATACTATACCTCTAATATTGTAATTCTCAAAGAAATATTGGGCTAGATATAATATTTGTATGGTACTTAATGAACACCGTAGTCGTTGAAACAGAGAGGAGTGAGGAAAGAGATAAAAGATAACATGAGAAGATATGCATGCATGAGAAATGATGTTAACAATTTCTTGTTAATATGCTTTGCTTTGTGTTCTCAGTTTCCTGGACAAGGTCGACGTTGTGAAGCAACCTGACTACGAGCCCACGATACAGGTAAGGGACACACCCTATACTTCTCTATATGCTCATTTGATCATACAGAGAAATGAATATATATATATATTATTATATTAAGAGAACATGTTTATAGAGGGGCTACAGCTATATCAGATCACTTTTTAGTTATAGCTACAGTGGGAGTAAAAGGTAGATGGGATACAAGGAAAATAGAAGCAGTAAGAGAGAGGTGAAGGTTTATAAACTAAAAGAGGAGGCAGTTAGGGTAAGATATAAACAACTATTGGAGGATAGATGGGTTAGTGAGAGTGTAGGCAATGGGGTCGGAGATGTATGGGGTAGATTTAAAAATGTAATGTTAGAGTGTTCAGCAGAAGTTTGTGGTTACAGGCGAGTGGGTGCGGGAGGGAAGAAGAGCGATTGGTGGAATGATGATGTAAAGAGAGTAGTAAGGGAGAAAAAGTTAGCATATGAGAGGTTTTTACAAAGTAGAAGTGATGCAAGGAGGGAAGAGTATATGGAGAGAAAAAGAGAGGTTAAGAGAGTGGTGAAGCAATGTAAAAAGAGAGCAAATGAGAGAGTGGGTGAGATGTTATCAACAAATTTTGTTGAAAATAAGAAAAAGTCTTGGAGTGAGATTAATAAGTTGAGGAAGCCTAGGGAACAAATGGATTTGACAGTTAAAAATAGGAGAGGAGAGTTATTAAATGTAGAGTTAGAGGTATCGGGAAGATGGAGGGAATATTTTGAGGAGTTGTTAAATGTTAATGAAGACAGGGAAGTTGTGATTTCGTGTATAGGGCAAGGAGGAATATAATATCTTGTAGGAGTGTGGAAGAGCCAGTTGTGAGTGTGGGGGAAGTTCGTGAGGCAGTGAGTAGAATGAAAGGGGGTAAGGCAGCTGGGATTGATGGGATAAAGATAGAAATGTTAAAAGCATGTGGGGATATAGTTTTGGAGTGGTTGGTGCTATTATTTAATAAATGTATGGAAGAGTGTAAGGTACCTAGGGATTGGCAGAGAGCATGTATTGTTCCTTTGTATAAAGTCAAAGGGGACAAAAGAGAGTGCAAAAATTATAGGGGAATAAGACTGTTGAGTGTACCTGGTAAAGTGTATGGTAGAGTTATTATTGAAAGAATTAAGAGTAAAACAGAAAGCAGGATAGCAGATGAACAAGGGGCTTTAGGAAAGGTAGGGGGTGTGTAGACAAAGTGTTTACAGTGAAACATATAGGTGAACAGTATTTGGATAAGGGTAAAGAGGTTTTCGTGGCATTTATGGATTTGGAAAAGGCGTATGATAGGGTGGATAGGGGGGGCAATGTGGCACATGTTGCAGGTGTATGGAATAGGAGGTAGGTTACTGAAAGCAGTGAAGAGTTTTTATGAGGACAGTGAGGCTCAGGTTAGAGTGTGTAGGAGGGAGGGGGACTATTTCCCAGTAAAAGTGGGCATTATACAAGGATGTGTGATGTCACCGTGGTTGTTCAATATATTTATAGATGGGGTGTTAAGAGAAGTGAATGCGAGGGTCTTGGTAAGAGGTGTGCGGTTAAAAGATAAAGAATCAAATACAAAGTGGGAGTTGTCACAGTTGCTTTTTTGCTGATGACACTGTGCTTTTGGGAGATTCTGAAGAGAAGTTGCAGAGGTTGGTGGATGAATTTGGTAGGGTGTGTAAAAAAATTTTGAAAGTGAATATAGGAAAGAGTAAGGTGATGAGGATAACAAAAAGATTATGTGACGAAAGATTGGATATCAGATTGGAGGGAGAGGGTATGAAGGAGGTGAATGTATTCAGATATTTGGGAGTGGACATGTCAGCAGATGGGTCTATGAAGGATGAGGTGAATCATAGAATTGATGAGGGAAAAAAGGTGAGTGGAGCACTTCGGAGTCTGTGGAGACAAAGAACTTTGTCCATGGAAGTAAAGAAGGGAATGTATGAGAATATAGTTATACCAACACTCTTATATGGGTGTGAAGCATGGGTGATGAATGTTGCAATGAGGAGAAGGCTGGAGGCAGTAGAATGTCATGTCTGAGGTCAATGTGTGGTGTGAATATAATGCAGAGAATTCGGATTTTGGAAATTAGGAGGACGTGCGGTATTACCAAAACTATTATTCAGAGAGCTGAGGAGGGGTTGTTGAGGTGGTTCAGACAAATAGAGAGAATGGAACGAGACAGAATGACTTCGAGAGTGTATAAATCTGTAGTGGAGGGAAGGCGGGGTAGGGGTCGGCCTAGGAAAGGTTGGAGGGAGGGGGTAAAGGAGGTTTTGTGTGCGAGGGGCTTGGACTTCCAGCAAGCATGTGTGAGCGTATTTGATACGAGTGATTGGAGACAAATAGTTTTTAATACTTGACGTGCTGTTGGAGTGTGAGCAAAGTAACATTTATGAAGGGATTCAGGGAAACCGGCAGGCCGGACTTGAGTCCTGGAGATGGGAAGTACAGTGTCTGCACTCTGAAAGAGGGGTGTTAATGTTGCAGTTTTATAACTGTAGTGTAAAGCACCCCTCTGGCAAGGCAGTGATGGAGTGAATGATGATGAAAGTTTTTCTTTTTCGGGCCACCCTGCCTTGGTGGAAATCGGCCCATGTGTTAATAAAAAAGTAATTAACAGAACTGCGGCTGGCCAGGACTCGATCCTGAATTCCCATGCCCAGCCCTGTGAGAACTGAACAAAGTACACATTACTCTATCTACTGGATCTGGACCAACAATCCTCAAACACCAGGCACTCAGCGGTGCTGAGCGTGTTTTTCCTGATGCGAGGACATACATGGTCGTGGAGCCTCAGAGACTACTGTCATGTCCTCGCACCAGGGAAAACACACTCAGTACCGCTGAGTGCCTAGTGTTTGAGGATTGCTGGTCCAATGAATGAAGGGATGCGTACTTTGTTCAGTTCTCACATGGGAATGCAGGATCGAGTCCTGGCCAGCTGCAGTTTTGTTAATGATTCGGAATCACTTGTTTCGTGATTTCAAAATTATTTATATATATATATATATATATATATATATATATATAAAATTTTTTATATATATATATATATATATATATCTTATTGTGACCACGAACGAGTGGTATTGAATCAATAACAACACTGCGACTAGCCGAGGATTCGAACCCATGTAGTTTTGGCCCTGCCTCATGGTAAGCGAAAATCACATGACGCCTTAACCCACTGGGTTAAGGCGTCATGCGTTGGAAACAAGTCATTGTCCCTTGTTCCTCTTGGCTTGAACAGAATATTGTACAATCATTAATTATAAAACATGATAAGCGTTCATTATACGATAACAGTGGTGGCCAAAAATCAGACTTATACGGTTGCATTGGATTGTCTTACGTGTAGTTCCACTCTGAGGAAATTAAGGCCATTTTTCCTGCTTGTTTTCTTGATGGCTAGACCAGTGTCTTCCTCGGTATCTTGTGAAATAGATAAACTATGGCTGTCTTCCTTTGGTTATATTACGAATGCCTCCCTTTAAATAAGTCTCTTGAAACGACTCATTTTCTAGAGGTGCGGAAATTCCTAAGACAATTGGTATGTAAAGTCATTTATATCGTAATGTAGTCTGACCGAATTTTTTATAATTTTTATGTTACATTCGTTAGGTTACTATTACAATATCAAGGCTTGTGGGCTGGATGAGGCCTGGTGTCAGACCGAGCAGCGGGGGCGTTGAACCCCGAAACTCTCTCCAGGTAATGCTATAATATTCAGTCTTTCTGCCTGTGGGTATTGGTATGCCTGGTATAGGTATTGATGTGCCTGGGGACACTTCCTGCCTCCAGCCTCTCTGTCTCATTCAAGCAAACACGCTTCCTCTGATCGTGTTTGCTTTGACCTCATCCTCTTTTCTGCAACTTTGCAAGCTCCTGATGATGTGTTCATTGCAACACGAAAGGCCTAGAGTTATCATTCAACACCTGTCGAGGTAAGGTAAACCATATAAAAATGGAAACACATTCACCATTATTAATTCAATAGCTGTGTTGCCAGAAGCGTGCAGACATAATCATTCAAACTTCCTTCTGAACTGCAACATCCCCGCATTTCCCTCAGAGTGTGAGCACTGTGCTTCCCACCCTCCCACTAGCTTCTCTGAATGCCTTAATTAGTGTTAGCTTGCTCACACTCCAACAGCACGTCAAGTCGTAAAATCCATTTGCCTCTACTTAATCTGTCCTAGCACTCTCATACAGGTTTGCTGAGTGTTCAAGTGCTTCCACTCAAAACCTCCTTTATCGTCTCCATCCTTCTACCCTTCCTGAGATGACTCCTACCTCGTTTCCCTTCCACCCTTGAATTAGTGCACCCTCGTTGTCATCCTCTTCTGCTCCATCCTCTTTAAATACCTAAACCACCTCAACAACTCCTCAGTCCTCTGAATCAGTACACCTTTGGCAACAGCAAACTTCTAATATCAATGTTCCGATTTCTCTCCATAATCTTCAGACCAGATTATCTTTATCATGATGACGTTACGCCATTCTGTATCTTTATCAGTGCAGTATAGAGATTATATACAGAAAACAGTTGAAGATAAGGTAATCAGATTTGAGAAAAGGTGTTCAATGCCTTGACCAATTTTCAGCTGTTTCCAGTATGTAATGTTATGTCATTAATGTTATAGTAAGACTCATACCACACAAACACGACAACTCTACTGCCTCAAACTCGACAACTCTACTGCCTCAAACACGACAACTCTACTGCCTCAAACACGACAACTGTAGCGCCTCAAACGACAACTCTACTGCCTCAAACACGACAACTCTACTGCCTCAAACACGACAACTCTACTGCCTCAAACACGATAACTCTAGTGTCACAAACACGACAACTCTATTGCCTCAAACACGACAACTCTCCTGCCTCAAACACGACAACTCTACTGCCTCACACACGACAACTCTACTGCCTCAAACACGAAAACTCTACTGCCTCAAACACGACAACTCTACTGCCTCAAACACGAAAACTCTACTGCCTCAAACGCGACAACTCTACTGCCTCAAACACGACAACTCTAGTGCCTCAAACACGACAACTCTAGTGCCTCAAACACGAAAACTCTACTGCCTCAAACACGACAACTCTAGTGCCTCAAACACGACAACTCTAGTGCCTCAAACACGACAACTCTAGTGTCACAAACACGACAACTCTATTGCCTCAAACACGACAACTCTACTGCCTCAAACACGACAACTCTACTGCCTCAAACACAACAACTCTTCTGCCTCAAACACGACAACTCTACTGCCTCAAACACGACAACTCTACTGCCTCAAACACAACTCTACTGCCTCAAACACGACAACTCTACTGCCTCAAACACAACAACTCTACTGCCTCAAACACAACAACTCTACTGCCTCAAATACAACAACTCTACTGCCTCAAACACAACAACTCTACTGCCTCAAACACAACAACTCTACTGCCTCAAACACGACAACTCTACTGACTCAAACACGACAACTCTACTGCCTCAAACACAACAACTCTTCTGCCTCAAACACAACAACTCTACTGCCTCAAACACGACAACTCTACTGCCTCAAACACGACAACTCTATTGCCTCAAACAAGACAACTCTACTGCCTCAAACACAACAACTCTTCTGCCTCAAACACGACAACTCTACTGCCTCAAACACGACAACTCTACTGCCTCAAACACGACAACTCTACTGCCTCAAACACAACAACTCTACTGCCTCAAACACAACAACTCTACTGCCTCAAACACAACAACTCTACTGCCTCAAACACGACAACTCTACTGCCTCAAACACGACAACTCTACTGCCTCAAACACGACAACTCTACTGCCTCAAACACGACAACTCTACTGCCTCAAACACAACAACTCTTCTGCCTCAAACACGACAACTCTACTGCCTCAAACACAACAACTCTACTGCCTCAAACACGACAACTCTACTGCCTCAAACACGACAACTCTACTGCCTCAAACACGACAACTCTACTGCCTCAAACACAACAACTCTACTGCCTCAAACACAACAACTCTACCGCCTCAAACACAACAACTCTACTGCCTCAAACACGACAACTCTACTGCTTCAAACATAACAACTCTACTGCCTCAAGCACGTCAACTCAACTGCCTCCAGCCTCCTCCTCACTGAAACATAAAACCAATTCTTTGCACCCATATGACAGTGTTGCTACTACTATACTCTGATACATTCCACTTTTATTACCACAGATAAAGCTCTTTGTCTCCAAGATCATTCAGTTCATCACTTACCCTTTTTTCCCCTCGTCTATTCTGTTGTTCATAGCGTCTCTCATGGACAAGTCCACTCCCAAATATCTGAATGAAAATCACGTGTTATTACGATTTCATGAATCTGAATACATTTACTTCCCCCATACTCCCTTCCTCCAGTCTGATACCCAATATTTCAATGCCTAGATTTTTTGTTACTCTTATCACCTTGCTCTTTCCTACGTACACTTGTAATTTCTTCATTTTACATACTCTCCTAAATTCATCCACCAACTTTTGCAACTTCTTCAGAATCTCTGGAATGAATCGTGTCTTCCTCAAATCCTCTCTCTCTCTCACACTTCTCCCCATCTATAAATATGTTAAAGAACCTTTGTGATAGCACTCATCCCTGTCTAAGGTCTACTTTTACGAAAAAAAATTCTCTCTTCTACATACCCTAACCTGAGCCTCACTATCAACACGTAAACTCTTTACTGCATTAAGTAACCAACCACCTAGTCCACACACTCACAACATCTGCCACATTGCTCCGCTAGCAGCCCTGTCATGCGTCTTTTCTAAATTCATAAATGAGCCATAAAGTTCCTAGCCTTTATCGAAGTGTTTTTTTCATATATATACATTTTCCTTCCCAGTCATATAAATAATACAGTAAACAATCTGTTAAGACCCCCATTAACGTGTCAAAATGTGTAGCTTACATGCATAAGACCCCAAGTCATGACAGAGCAAGTGTGCAGACACCTTCTGGTGTGTGGACACCAAACATTGCGGATCACAGTCATTTTAACACGGGAATACTCTGACTAAAGTGAGCATATTATAAACTCATTCATTACTTAGCATGCAGAAACTAACCTCTTCCTAATTCCACACCAGGCAGTGCAGAATAAAGTGTACTACGTCAAACATAAAAGATAACAACAAGCAACTCGAGTTCAAGTATACACACGACAGATCCATCAACAGACTAAGTTACAATTCACTCCACAGATCCATCAACAAAGTTACAATTCACTCCACAGATCCATCAACAAAGTTACAATTCACTCCACAGATCCATCAACAAAGTTACAATCCTCTTCACAGATCCATCAACAAAGTTACAATTCACTCCACAGATCCATCAACAAAGTTACAATTCACTCCACAGATCCATCAACAAAGTTACAATTCACTCCACAGATCCATCAACAAAGTTACAATTCACTCCACAGATCCATCAACAAAGTTACAATCCTCTCCACAGATCCTTCAACAAAGTTACAATCCTCTCCACAGATCCTTCAACAAAGTTACAATCCTCCCCACAGATCCTTCAACAAAGTTACAATCCTCTCCACAGATCCTTCAACAAAGTTACAATCCTCTCCACAGATCCTTCAACAAAGTTACAGTCCTCTCCACAGATTCTTCAACAAAGTTACAATCCTTTCCACAGATCCTTCAACAAAGTTACAATCCTCTCTACAGATCCTCCAACAAAGTTACAATCCTCTCCACAGATCCTCCAACAAAGTTACAATCCTCTCCACAAATCCTTCAACAAAGTTACAATTCACTCCACAGATCCATCAACAAAGTTACAATTCACTCCACAGATCCATCAACAAAGTTACAATCCTCTCCACAGATCCTTCAACAAAGTTACAATCCTCTCCACAGATCCTTCAACAAAGTTACAATCCTCTCCACAGATCCTTCAACAAAGTTACAATCCTCTCCACAGATCCTTCAACAAAGTTACAATCCTCTCCACAGATCCTTCAACAAAGTTACAATCCTCTCCACAGATCCTTCAACAAAGTTACAATCCTCTCCATAGATCCTTCAACAAAGTTACAATCCTCTCCACAGATCCTTCAACAAAGTTACAATCCTCTCCACAGATCCTTCAACAAAGTTACAATCCTCTCCACAGATCCTTCAACAAAGTTACAATCCTCTCCACAGATCCTTCAACAAAGGTACAATCCTCTCCATAGATCCTTCAACAAAGTTACAATCCTCTCCACAGATCCTTCAACAAAGTTACAATCCTCTCCACAGATATATCAACAAAGTTACAGTTCACTCCACAGATCCTTCAACAAAGTTACAGTCCTCTCCACAGATCCTTCAACAAAGTTACAATCCTTTCCACAGATCCTTCAACAAAGTTACAATCCTTTCCACAGATCCTTCAACAAAGTTACAATCCTCTCCACAGATCCTCCAACAAAGTTACAATCCTCTCCACAGATCATCCAACAAAGTTACAATCCTCTCCACAAATCCTTCAACAAAGTTACAATCCTCTCCACAGATCCTTCAACAGTTACAATCCTCTCCACAGATCCGTCAGCTTTTTCTTCTGAAAAGCTTTTGAGGCTGTTGATCATAAGGAATTTGATATTGTTTATTTAGATTTTAGCAAGGCTTTTGATAGGGTACCGCACCTGAGACTGTTAAGGAAGGTGGCAGCTCATGGCATTGGGAGAAAAGTGCTGTCATGGATCGAGTCATGGCTCACCAATAGGAAGCAGAGAGTGTGTATAAATGGGGTTAAATCCGAATGGGGATCTGTAACAAGTGGCGTTCCACAGGGATGAGTCTTAGGCCCGTTGTTGTTTATAATATATATCAATGACCTTGACGAGGGAATTACTAGTGATATGAGCAAATTCGCCGACGACACGAAGATAGGTAGGATAGGATTTAGACAAACTTAATTTATGGTCAGAAAAGTGGCAGATATAATTCAATGTGGATAAATGCAAGGTTCTGAAGCTAGGCAGTGTCCATAACCCTAGCACTTATAAGTTAAATAATGTAGAACTTAGCCATTCAGATTGCGAAAAGGACTTGGGGGTTATGGTAAGCAGCAACCTTAAACCAAGAGAGCAGTGCATAAGCTTACGTAATAAGGCAAATAGATTACTGGGATTTATATCAAGAAGTGTAAGCAACAGAAGTCCAGAGGTTATATTACAGCTTTATACATCATTAGTAAGGCCTCACCTAGATTACGCAGCTCAGTTCTGGTCTCCATATTACAGAATGGACATAAATTCGTTAGAAAACATTCAGCGTAGAATCTTCCGTATGAAGAAAGATTGAAGACCCTTAAATTACATTCACTTGTAAGGCGTAGAATGAGGGGAGACATGATCGAGGTATTCAAGTGGAAAATGGGTATTAACAAAGGGGATATAAATAAGGTCTTGAGGATATCTCTTCAAGAGAGAACCCGCAATAATGGATTCAAGTTAGATAAGTTTAGATTTAGAAAGGATATAGGAAAGTATTGGTTTGGAAATAGGGTAGTTGATGAGTGGAAAAGTCTATCGAAAACCTACCAACCAACACGATCTTCTCCACTTCTACTCTCACCACGACACCAAGACTAAACGTGGTGTAATTATAGTTTTTTTTCCTGCGCGCACTCAGAATCTGCAGCAGCGAGGTCCTTGAGGAAGAATGCTCCCTTATTGAGCAATTTTTTTCTAAACTTCACTATCCTCATCACTTCATTAGAGACAGCAGACGACGGGCATTAAACATCTTCAACACACCCAGAGAAGACACTGCCGAGAAACGATACATAGTCCTCCCCACCAACTACATTACCAAACACGTTTCCAACATTTTTTCCAATACCTCATTCCGAGTATCTACCTCCACATCCACAACCATCAAGGACATTACCAGTAACAGACAGGACAAGCTTCAATCCACTGCAGCGGTATACACAATTCCTTGTAATGACTGCAGCAAATTATACATCGGCGAAACATCCAGAGACCTCCAAACACGTATTTCAGAACACCAGTATGCAGGCAGATCTGACGACCCAAGAAATGCCTGTGTTCAACACCGAAATTCACACAACCATTTAATCAACTACAGAAACGCAAGACTCATCGCCAGAGAAGACAACACTCAATACCGAAGAATCCTGGAATCATCACTTATTTGTATATCCAACAACTTCAACCAGAACAACGGCTTCTACAATATAGCTGAACCTATTGCCAAGAAACTTCTTCATCGCTATCCCACATAGAACTCAAGAATGGAACACTGCAGGTCCTTTAAGTTACCCGAGGTTTTAAACTATCACACTACTTTGAAGACTGTCACATGCAGCTTTCTCCACCTGACCCAGCATTCTCCACCTGACCCAGCTTTCTCCACCTGACCCAGCATTCTCCACCTGACCCAGCATTCTCCACTTGACTAAATCCTACAAATACCCTTGTTTCTTTTATCCAGGTAGATCTGTTTGTGACTCGATAAAGCCCACTGCGTGGGCGAAATCACATTATACTGCTTACGTGTTTATCTTTCCAGGGTTATTGAAGCTAGGACCTTGGGTAGTTTCAAATTTAGGTTGGATAAATTCATGAGTGAGAGGGGTTGGATTTGAGTGGGACTCGCCATGAGTAAATAAAATTGATCAAAGCTTATTTTTGGGTAGCATTGAAAATTGGGTTGAGCAAATATTCTGTTAGTGTGGATGGATTGTGAAGGACCTGCCCTCAGTTTTTGGGCCAAGAGGCCTGCGCAGTGTTCCTCCTTTCTTGTGTTCTTGTGTTACAATTCTCTCCACAGATAAGAACATAAGAAAGGAGGAACACTGCAGCAGGCCTGTTGGCCCATACTAGGCAGGTCCTTCACAATCCATCCCACTAACAGAATAATTGCCCAACCTAATTTTCAATTCTACCCAGAAATAAGCTTTGAAGATTCTATTAACTCAAGTGCGAGTCCCACTCAAATCCAACCCCTCACTCATGAATTTATCCAACCTAAATTTAAACTACCCAGGTCATAGCTTCAATGACCCTACTAGGCAGACTGTTCCACTCATCAACTACCCTATTTCCAAACCAATATTTTCCTATATCCTTTCTAAATCTAAACTTATCCAATTTGAATTCATTATTGCGGGTTCTCTCTTAGAGAGATATCCTCAAGACCTTATTTATATCCCCCTTATTAATACCCATCTTCCACTTATATACCTCGATCATGTCTCCCCTCATTCTTCGTCTTACAAGTGAATGTAATTTAAGGGTCTTCAATCTTTCTTCATACGGAAGATTTCTAATGCTATGAATTAACTTTGTCATTCGTCGCTGAATGTTTTCTAACGAATTTATATCCATTCTGTAAAATGGAGACCAGAACTGAGCTGCATAATCTAGGTGAGGCCTTACTAATGATGTATAAAGCTGTAATATAACCGCTGGACTTCTGTTGCTTACACTTCTTGATATAAATCCCAGTAATCTATTTGCTTTATTTCTTACGCTTAGGCATTGCTGACTTGGTTTGAGGTTGCTGCTTACCATAACCCCCAGATCCTTTTCGCATTCTGTACGGCTGAGTTCAACATTATTAAGAACATAAGAACATAAGAAAGGAGGAACACTGCAGCAGGCCTGTTGGCCCATACTAGGCAGGTCCTTCACAATCCATCCCACTAACAGAATAATTGCCCAACCTAATTTTCAATTCTACCCAAGAAATAAGCTTTGAAGATTCTATTAACTCAAGTGCGAGTCCCACTCAAATCCAACCCCTCTCACTCATGAATTTATCCAACCTATGTCATAATTATTGTCACGGTAGGTGCTAGGGTTATGAACATTCCCGAGCTTTAGAACTTTGCATTTATCTACATTGAACTGCATCTGCCATTTTTCTGACCAGGAATTGAGTTTGTCTAAATCCTCCTGAAGTTCCGTGACATCTACGTCTGAATCGATTATCCTACCTATCTTCGTGTCATCAGCGAATTTGCTCATATCACTAGTAATTCCCTCGTCAAGGTCATTTATATATATTATAAACAACAACGGGCCCAAAACCGATCCCTGTGGAACGCCACTTGTTACAGATCCCCACTCAGATTTAACCCCATTAATGCACACCCTCTGCTTCCTATTGGTGAGCCATGACTCGATCCATGAAAACACTTTTCCTCCAATGCCGTGAGCAGCCACTTTCTTTAACAGTCTCTGATGTGGTACTCTATCAAAAGCCTTACTAAAATCCAAATAAACAATATCGAATTCTTTATCATGATCAACTGCCTCAAAAGCCTTACTGAAAAAGTTAATAAATTAGTTAGGCAGGAACGGCCCCTGGTGAATCCATGTTGAGTATCATTAATCAAATTATGCCTATCGAGATGGCTTCTTATGTTATCAGCTATAATCGACTCTAATAATTTGCCTACAATTGAAGTTAGACTTATTGGGCGGTAATTTGATGGTAACGACTTGTCCCCTGCTTTAAAAATAGGAATTACATTAGCCATCTTCCACGTATCAGACACTACACCTGTTTGAAGAGATAGGTTAAAAATGTTAGTTAAGGGTTCACAGAGTTCAATTTTGCATTCCTTAAGAACCCTTGAAAAAAGCTCATCAGGGCCTGGCGATTTATTTTGCTTCAAACGGTCTATCTGTTTGATAACCATTTCGCTAGTGACTGTGATACTACATAATTTATCTTCTTCAGGCCCACTAAAATACCTAATTCAGGCCCACTAAAATACCTAAGAAATAAGCTTTGATAATTCTATTTACTCATGTGCAATTCCCACTCAAATCCAACCCCTCTCACTCATGAATTTTTCCAACCTAATTTTGAAACTACCCAAGGTCCTTGCTTCAATAACCCTACTAAGCAGACTGTTCCACTCATCAACTACCCTATTTCCAAACCAATACTTTCCTATATCCTTTCTAAATATAAACTTATCTAATTTGTATCTATTATTGCGGGTTCTCTCTTGGAGAGATATCCTCAAGACCTTATTTATATTCCCTTTGTTAACACCCATTTTCCACTTGTATACCTCGATCATGTCTCCCCTCATTCTTCGTCTTACAAGTGAATGTAATTTTAGGGTCTTCAATCTTTCTTCATAAGAACATAAGAACATAAGAAAGGAGGAACACTGCAGCAGGCCTGTTGGCCCATTCTAGGCAGGTCCTTCACATTCCATCCCACTAACAGAATATTTGTTCAACCTAATTTTCAATGCTACCCAAGAAATAAGCTTTGATAATTTTATTTACTCATGTGCAATTCCCACTCAAATCCAACCCCTTTCACTCATGAATTTATCCAACCTAAATTTAAAACTACCCAAGGTCCTTGCTTCAATAACCCTACTAGGCAGACTGTTCCACTCATCAACTACCCTATTTCCAAACCAATACTTTCCTATATCCTTTCTAAATCTAAACTTATCTAACTTTGAATCCATTATTGCGGGTTCTCTCTTGAGAGATACCCTCAAGACCTTATTTATATCCCCTTTGTTAATACCCATTTTCCACTTGTATACCTCGATCATGTCTCCCCTCATTCTACGTCTTACAAGTGAATGTAATTTAAGGGTCTTCAATCTTTCTTCGTAAGGAAGATTTCTAATGCTATGTATTAATTTAGTCATTCTACGCTGAATGTTTTCTAACGAATTTATGTCCATTCTGTAATATGGAGACCAGAACTGAGCTGCAGTAATCTAGGTGAGGCCTTACTAATGATGTATAAAGCTGTAATATAACCTCTGGACTTCTGTTGCTAACACTTCTTGATATAAATCCCAGTAATCTATTTGCCTTATTACGTACGCTTAGGCATTGCTGTCTTTAGTTAAGGTTGCTGCTACCATCACCCCCAAGTCCTTCTCATCAATCTGTATGGCTAAGTTCTACGTTATTTAACTTATAAGTGCTTGGGTTATGGACACTCCCGAGCTTTAGAACTTTGCATTTATCTACATTGAACTGCATCTGCCATTTTTCTGACCAGGAATTGAGTTTGTCTAAATCCTCCTGTAGTTCACTGACATCTACGTCTGAATCAATTATCCTACCTATCTTCGTGTCATCGGTGAATTTGCTCATATCACTAGTAATTCCCTCATCAAGGTCATTGATATATATTAAAAACAACAACGGGCCTAAGACTGATCCCTGTGGAACACCACTTGTTACAGATTCCCACTCGGATTTAACCCCATTTATGCACACTCTCTGCTTCCTATTGGTGAGCCATGACTCGATCCATGACAGAACTTTTCCCTCAATGCCATGAGCTGCCACTTTCTTTAACAGTCTCTGGTGCGGTACTCTATCAAAAGCCTTACTAAAATCTAAATAAACAATATCGAATTCTTTATCGTGATCAACAGCCTCAAAAGCTTTACTAAAGAAGGTTAATAAATTAGATAGGCAGGAACGCCCCCTCGTGAATCCATGCTGAGTATCATTAATCAAATTATGGTTATCTAGATGGCTTCTAATAATATCAGCTATAATTGACTCTAGTAATTTGCCTACAATTGAGGTCAGGCTTACTGGGCGGTAATTTGACGGTAGTGACTTGTCCTCTGCTTTAAAAATAGGAATTACATTAGCCATCTTCCACATATCAGACACTACACCTGTTTGAAGAGATAAATTAAAAATGTTAGATATTGGTTCACAGAGTTCCATTTTCCATTCCTTAAGAACCCTTGCAAAAAGCTTATCAGGACCCGGCAATTTATTTTTCAGTCGGTCTACTTGTTTCATAACAATTTCGCTAGTGACTGTGATATTACATAATTTATCTTCTTCAGGGACACTATAAAAAATAATTATTGGAATATTATTAGTGACTTCCTGTGTGAAAACCGAAAGAAAATAATTATTAAAAATATAGCACATATCATTCTCCTTGTCAGTAAGATACCCAGAGTTATTTTTAAGGGGACCTATATTATCCCTAACTTTTGTTCTATAAACCTGGAAAAAACTTTTTGGGTTAGTTTTGGAATCCCTAGCAACTTTAATTTCATAGTCCCATTTATCTTTTCTTATACCCTTTTTAACGTCCTGCTTAATGTCGGTATACTGATTTATAAGATGACCCTCACCTCTATTTATGCGCCTATAAATTCCTTTTTTCTGCCCTAAAAGATATTTTAACCTATTATTCATCCATTTTGGGTCATTTCTAATTGATCTAATTTCTTTATATGGGATAAATGTTCTTTGGGCAGCCTGTATAGTGTTAAGAAAACTGTTATATTGATAGCTCTCTTCGTTACCCCAGTCCACAGTTGATAAGTGTTCTCTAAGCCCATTATAATCTGCTAAGCGAAAGTCTGGGACTGTTACTGAATTATCCCTACTATCATACATCCATTCAATGCTAAAGGTAATTGACTTGTGGTCGCTTGTGCCGAGTTCCTCTGTAATTTCTAAATTAATAACAAGGGATTCCTTGTTTGCCAGAAACAAGTCAAGTAGGTTATTTCCCCTAGTAGGTTCTGTCACAAACTGCTTCAAAAAACAATCCTGAACTACCTCTAAAAAGTCGTTAGATTCTAAATTCCCTGTCAAGAAATTCCAATCAATCTGACTAAAGTTAAAGTCCCCTAGAATTACTACGTTATTGTGCCTTGTGGCCTTAACAATTTCTTCCCAGAGTAGTCTCCCTTGTTCCCTATCTAAGTTTGGAGGACGATATATCACGCCTAAAATTAATTTTTCACACCCCTCTGAAAATTCTATCCAGACAGACTGTGTATGTAATATTTCAGACTTTATGCAACAATTTAAATGATCACGCACATAGAGTGCCACCCCACCCCCCTTCCCGATACTTCTGTCTACTTTGAACAATTTGAAACCCTGAATGTGACATTCAGCAGGCATGTCCCGATTTTTCATAATAAACCACGTCTCAGTTATTGCAAAAACATCAATATTACCCGCACTAGCAACTAATCTCAACTCGTCCATCTTATTTCTAGCACTATGACTATTAGTGTAAAATACATATAAAGACCCCTCTTTCTCTTTACCCTTCCTTCTTATTTCTGTTTTTCCACTATACCTATTACAGTCCTTTCACCTAGTGCCACTGACTTTCCAATATCCACCTTATTCTGCCTATTACTAGTTCTCCTAGAATTCATAATATATATTACTACACTGGGACTTCACTGTTTTTACCCCATAACCCATACCACTAACTTTTTCTAGTTTAAAGCCTTAACAGCTCCCTCCACTGCAGTTGCCAGTGCCCCCACCCCAGACCTAGATAAGTTAACCCCATCCCTGGCATACATGTCATTTCTGCCATAGAAGAGGTCCTAGTTGTCAATGAATGTTACTGCATTTTCCTTACAGTATTTGTCCAGCCAGCAATTGACACCAATTGCCCTGGACAACCATTCATTTCCATCTCCTCTCCTTGGCAAAATTCCACATATGACAGGGTTCCCACCCTTCTTCCTAATTTTTTCTATTGCTAACATATACCTGCTAGTCAGGTCCTCACTCCTGCCAACATCGTTGCCTCCAGCACTGGGACAGATAATAGGATTGCTCCCATTACCTCTCATGATGTCGTCCAGACAGCTAACAATATCCTCCATACCAGCCCCAGGAAAGCAAACCCTCTGTCTCCTACTTCTATCTTTCAAGCAGAAGGCCCTATCCATGTACCTAATCTGACTATCCCCAACAAGAACAATGTTCTTACCTTCCTTTGTGTCGTCCGTGGTGATGATCCTAGTAGTCGACTCACATTCATCGGATAGGACGGAGAATGGGTTCGATGTTTCCACAACATTCTCCTGGGTCTTCGTTGTTTCTACCTCTCCACCCGTCCTCTTGATCCTTAACTTTGTCCCATGCATTCCAGCCACTGTCCAGGTTCCTTTCTTGACTTGAGGATTCACAACAGGAGGATTACTACGAATCCTCTTGTTTTCCTCAGTCAGTCGCTGTATCTCAAGCTTAGCTACCCTCAGTTCTTCCTTTAGCTGCTGGTAGAGTAGCTCAAGAGAGGACATCTTCTTCAGATTCATCAACAAAGTTACAATCCTCTCCGCAGATTCATCAACAAAGTTACAATCCTCTCCATAGATCCATCAACAAAGTTACAATCCTCTCCACAGATCCATCAAGAAAGTTACAATCATCTCCACAGATCCATCAACAAAGTTTCAATCCTCTCCACAGTGGCTGCTCCAAAATCAGAGCCAAGTAAATTTATTTATAACCAGGTGTTAACACCAAGTCCACTAAGTCCACACAGACACTTGTTGTTGAGTATTATAGATCTAATTATGCTTATCAAGATGATGACTTATAATATAAGCTATAATTGACTCCAGTAATTTGCCAGGGTATTGTGGGTTTAATAATAATAATATCTATATTTACTACAAGTACATGTACAAGGTATACAGGCCTAGCTGACATCATTGACATACTATTAGTATATAAAAAGCCGCTTATTATGCAGAGCATTTCGGGCAAATTAGGTCAGTTTTGTCCCAGGATGTGACTCACACCAGTCGACTAACACCCAGGTACCCATTTCACTGATGGGGAACATAGACAACCGGTGTAACGAAACACGCTCAATGTTTCTACCCTCTCCGGTAATTGAACTTTGTCGTGTGAAGCGAGAGCTTTAGCCACCAAGCCACGGGGCACCTGTAATATGTACCAGCCACGGTATTGTGGGTTACTTGTAAAGTGTTCCAGCCACGGTATTGTGGGTTACTTGTAATATGTTACAGCTACGGTATTGTGGGTTACTTGTAATGTGTTACAGCCACGGATTGTGGGTTACTTGTAACGTGCTCCAGCCACGGTATTGTAAATGATGTCCTTCACATAACCTGCCTGGGCATCTCTGTATTGACCTTGCTTGTATAGCCTGTGTCGACGTCACTTGACCTCACCATCTCCCACAGGACATCCTTCACAGCCGCAGACGCACTACAGACATCCAGAAGATAGAGTTTGAGGTGAAGGTGCCCAAGAAATATGGAGGTGGATCACTCAACTTCTGGATGTATGACGTGGGAGGCCAGAGAGGAGAACGAAAGAAATGGATACAGGTGAGTGAGAGAGAGAGGAACATAAGAAAGAAGGAACACTGCAGCAGGCCTAATGGCCCAAGCGAGGCAGGTCCAAGTTTCCCACCTGCTTAAGACAATGGACCCAGCCAGGTCAGGTTACATTCACTTAAGGAAGGAGCACGGCATCTGACCAAGTAGCACAAGCTAGTCAGGGCCAACTCACACCCACCCGCACCCACTCATATATTTATCAAGCTTATTTTTTAAAACTACACAACATTTTAGCCTCTATAACTGTACTCGGGAGTTTGTTCCACTCATCGACAACTCTATTACCAAACCAATGCTTTCCTATATTCTTCCTGAATCTGAATTTATCCAACTTAAAGCCATTGCTGCGAGTCCTGTCAATACTAGATATTTTCAGCACGCTATTTACATCCCCTTTATTTATTCCTGTTTTCCATTTATACACCTCAATCATTTCCCCCCTAATTCTACGCCTTTCTAGAGAGTGCAGATTCAGGGCCCTCAGTCTATCCTCATAAACATTAAGATCAACAACACTCCTATTGCTAAACATAATGAGGGCAAATTCCTGGGCCTTCACCTCGACAGTAATCTGAAATTCAGCACTCATATCCAACACATAACAAAGAAAGTGTCCAAAACTGTGGGGATCCTCTCAAAGATACGTTTCTATGTCCCACAATCAGCCCTACTCACACTATACTATTCACTCATCTATCCCTACCTCACATATGCCATTTGTACTTGGGGATCAACAGCAGCAAGACACCTAAAACCAATAATAACCCAACAAAAAGCCGCAGTAAGAATTATCACGCAATTCAACGTTAGGCAACACACCCCACCACTCTTCAAAGACCTAAGCTTACTCACTGTTCAGAATATCCACACTTACTACTCTGCAATCTACATTTAGAGAACCATAAATACCAACTTTAACCCTGAACTAAAACTCTTTCTTGACAGTTGTGATAGGACCCATAGACATAATACCAGACACAAACAACTCTTTGACATTCCCTGTGTCCGACTAAATATATATAAAAATTCAATGTACATAAAAGGGCTTAAAATCTGGAACTCCCTACCTGAAAACTCTAGAACTGCAGACACAACCTCCATTTTCAAAAGCACCGTTAAAAAACATCTTATCTCACTTACCGGTAGCTAACCACATGAAAAATACTTTATATTGCACATATCCACAACAAAATTACACTTATTGATATCTGTGATTCCCCTTTAATTTTGCACATGACTGTATCCAAGATTCTAATACAACTATTGCTTCATAATTCTTAAGCTAGTCATAAGTTTGCCTAAGACACTCCAATATAGAAATTGTATGATGCCAACACGTCACCATTTCCATTAATATATAAACTAATTGTTAAATTCTTTAATTTTTATACTACCTCAATTTTGTAAACCTAGTTAATCACTACAATTACCTAACCTTAATACCAGTATAATAATTGTATAGAGTAAGTTTGCCTGATTTACTGCAATATTGGAACAAACCTAGTAGTATTAAGTCTGCCCGAAATGTCTAGCATGCCCAGACATGCTAGGCATGCTAACAGCCATCTTTGTAATTATAGTCCTTAGTCCTTAAAATGTAAAACACACATTGTAATTTTTACAGAGAAATATATCAATTTGAATTTGAATTTGAATAGGGAAGATTTCTAATACATGGGATCAATTTAGTCCTCCTTTGTACGTTTTCCAGAGCATTTATATCCATTCTGTAATACGGTGACCAAAACTGTGCAGCATAATCTAGATGAGGCCTAACCAAGGATATATAGTGTTGAAGAACAACCTGAGGACTCCTATTACTTATGCTTCTTGATATGAAGCCAAGGATTCTGTGCGCTGCTGTCTAATCAGAGCCGTGACGTTACAGCTTACGTCACAATGACGTCACAAGCTCTAGTATCAACATAAGCGACACTCGTGTGTAACACTAGTAATCTGTATTGACAAGAAATTTTTCGCCTGTGTTCCAGACTTCATCAGTCAAAAAATGGTATGGTGATAACGACCAGTTATGGAAAAAGACAAGTTTTAGATGAAACGTTTCGCCACTGTAGTAGCCAAACGTTTTCTCTAATAATGACTTACGAAATCGTAATGACACGATTGCAAACAAACCATACCACGGGTGGGGTTCGAACCCGCGGTCAGTTGCTTACGCGACAGTCTGGAGTTTTGAGACTCTGACCGCGGGTTTGAACCCCACCCGTGGTATGGTTTGTTTTCTCTAATAAATGTCCTGAACTATACATAAGCGTCTTTTCCGCTTCGTCAGTGGAATACAGAGATGAATCACACTCCTGGAGACACCATCCTCGGTGGAAGACGAACTGGATGAAGGGTAGATGAAGTGGAGAAGTAGATGAAGGGTAGATGAAGTGAAGTAGAGGAAGGGTAGATGAAGTGGAGAAGTAGATGAAGGGTAGATGAAGTGAAGTAGATGAAGGGTAGATGAAGTGGAGAAGTAGATGAAGGGTAGATGAAGTGGAGAAGTAGATGAAGGGTAGATGAAGTGGAGAAGTAGAAGGGTAGATGAAGTGGAGAAGTAGATGAAGGGTGGATGAAGTGATGAAGTAGTCTGCTATAATCAATCCATCAACCCTAGGTGTTAAGAGACTGGACATCTTGCACCTTCGTCTCAACTTCGTCTGCTGTGGTTCCACCAGTGTTGATGTCTCCTCGAGTGTTATTAGTTTCAAGCTTATTAAATGAAGCGTTCTCGAGTTATGAGCGAAACAAAATGAAAGATAGAGGAAGGAAAAAAGAGAAGAAAATATTGCTCAAGTCTCCTTAAGTCTCCCTTCGGAGATTCGTAATAATAATAATAATAATAATAATAATAATAATAATAATAATAATAATAATAATAATAATAACAACTACTATTGATAATAATACGTATATCAATCACTGCGTGATCCCAGAGAGGTATCCCTTGTATCACAACCCCAGACTACTGTACATCTGTAAATACCAAACTTGAGCTCTTAATCGTCATTGCATGTCAGTGTCCAGTGTATGTCAGTGACCAGTGTATGTCAGTGACCAGTGTATGTCAGTGTCCAGTGTATGTCAGTGTCCAGTGTATGTCAGTGTCCAGTGTATGTCAGTGACCAGTGTATGTCAGTGACCAGTGTATGTCAGTGTCCAGTGTATGTCAGTGACCAGTGTATGTCAGTGTCCAGTGTATGTCAGTGTCCAGTGTATGTCAGTGTCCAGTGTATGTCAGTGTCCAGTGTATGTCAGTGTCCAGTGTATGTCAGTGACCAGTGTATGTCAGTGTCCAGTGTATGTCAGTGACCAGTGTATGTCAGTGACCCGTGTATGTCAGTGTCCAGTGTATGTCAGTGTCCAGTGTATGTCAGTGACCAGTGTATGTCAATGACCAGTGTATGTCAGTGACCAGTGTATGTCAGTGACCAGTGTATGTCAGTGTCCAGTGTATGTCAGTGACCAGTGTATGTCAGTGACCAGTGTATGTCAGTGTCCAGTGTATGTCAGTGACCAGTGTATGTCAGTGTCCAGTGTATGTTAGTGACCAGTGTATGTCAGTGTCCAGTGTATGTCAGTGTCCAGTGTATGTCAGTGACCAGTGTATGTCAGTGACCAGTGTATGTCAGTGACCAGTGTATGTCAGTGACCAGTGTATGTCAGTGTCCAGTGTATGTCAATGACCAGTGTATGTCAGTGACCAGTGTATGTCAGTGTCCAGTGTATGTCAGTGACCAGTGTATGTCAGTGTCCAGTGTATGTCAGTGACCAGTGTATGTCAGTGACCAGTGTATGTCAGTGTCCAGTGTATGTCAGTGTCCAGTGTATGTCAGTGACCAGTGTATGTCAGTGTCAAGTGTATGTCAGTGACCAGTGTATGTCAGTGTCCAGTGTATGTCAGTGTCCAGTGTATGTCAGTGTCCAGTGTATGTCAGTGATTAGTGTATGTCAGTGACCAGTGTATGTCAGTGTCCAGTGTATGTCAGTGACCAGTGTATGTCAGTGTCCAGTGTATGTCAGTGTCCAGTGTATGTCAGTGTCCAGTGTATGTCAGTGTCCAGTGTATGTCAGTGTCCAGTGTATGTCAGTGACCAGTGTATGTCAGTGTCCAGTGTATGTCAGTGACCAGTGTATGTCAGTGACCAGTGTATGTCAGTGTCCAGTGTATGTCAGTGTCCAGTGTATGTCAGTGACCAGTGTATGTCAGTGACCAGTGTATGTCAGTGACCAGTGTATGTCAGTGTCCAGTGTATGTCAGTGTCCAGTGTATGTCAGTGTCCAGTGTATGTCAGTGACCAGTGTATGTCAATGACCAGTGTATGTCAGTGACCAGTAGTAGTAGTCAATCTGCCAGTATGGCTCAAAATGGCGGCGGTCCCCCCACCCCCACTTCCGGTCACCCCACTTCCGGTCGCCCCCCACCCCACTTCGGTCACCCCCTTCCGGTCACCCCACTTCCGGTCACCCCCACTTCCGGTCGGCCCCCACCCCCTTGACCCCCCATTTTTTTTTTTTTTCATCTTGAGCAGGCCCGCACCCCTCACCCCCCCTCACACCCCTGAGACCCTCATCCCTGAGCGGTCTCCTTCCGCGCGCTCGAGCCCCCGCCGCGCCGCCCGCCCCGCGCCCCGCCCCGCGCCCCCGCCCCGAACCCTTCCGCGTCGAGCCGCCCTGAGCTGCCTTCTGCAGCGCCTTCTGCGGATCGCCCCGCTCCTCGATTTTTCGAATTTTCCCTACTTTTTCCAAAAATTTCGAATTTTAGAGGATTTCAATTCCTCAGATCAAGATTTACATCGATTTTCATGAATAAT